>MU705454.1:0-92992 GCA_026770625.1 Nicotiana glauca | reverse complement strand
GGGAGGAGGGAGGGGGGAGGGGGTGTTATTATAGCTTAAGATCGTATTTGACCCATTATCGACAAATTTTGACGAAACTCACTTTCTTCGATTTGCTTACCCTCTTACTTTCACGAATTTTTTTATCACTTGTTTGAAAAAGCGTAATACTTACAATCTCCAAACAATCTTTTCCTTTGAACTGATGTCAATTATCTCATGACCAATTCAACGTATAATACTACAGGGTGTAACATCGTCGTAATATAATACTGCTGAGCATAACATCATCGTAATATAATACTCCAGAGCGTAACATCGACGTAATACTGTGAGGCTTAACATCTAACAGATGTTCATGGGTCTTAGTAAAATACGGAAGTTGAAAAAGATTATTTTATGATATTAATCAAAGGCATAATAATTTTTCGGCATTTCGAGAAATTTTATTGACATAATTTTCATGCATTGCATTCATTTATACATATATTGACCCATGCAAAGATGGTGTTATATACGCGTATATATGTACATTATATATATATGGGATACGGAAAAAGGTTACTGCGTTATATATGTACCACCATCTGATCATCTGGTTTACATTGATGATTTTGCCCACAATGGCCAAATGATATGATGGGAGGTCTCAGAGACTTGATGATGTTATGAACATATGTACCTATGCACGACATGATATTCATACGCATATGTATGGAATTTTAAGTATTTCATGATTTACAGAGTTATCCAGACTTACAGATTAATTTATTCACTTCATATTTCTTCTACATCTTTTATGTACTTATTTATGTGCCTTATACACTCGGTACATTATTCGTACTAACATCCTTTTTGCCTGGGGATATTGCATTTCATGTCCGCAGGTCCCAATAGACAAGTTGAGATTCCTCCAAGTAGGCCATCAGCTCAGTGGAAGATGTTGGTGCGCTCCATTTGCTCCAGATTTGCTTATTTTGTCAGTATGATTTAGACATGAATTGGTTGGTATGTCGGGACCCTGTCCTGTAATAACAGTAAGGTTAGGAATCCAAACTAGAGTAAGAATTTAAGAAGTAAATACGAAAGCAATAATAATATACTGCAGAAAATAAAGGATATGGGAAAATTTAGGGAAAGAATTCCAAGAACTTCCAAAAACGCAAGTTCTATAGCCTTGACAAGATCCAACCAACAATGTCTTGATTTATTGAAGAAATCAAACGTCTTTATTTAAGGACAAATCAAAAATAATAGATTTGGATCTTGACCGCTTTGCGAGTAACTTGAGACAACAATTAATAACTAGTATTAATCGCCTTCTAAGAATACCACAAAGGAATCAATGATATCACGATAAAGAAGTTATCTTACTACCTTGAACTATGAAGTAGTAAATGTTGAAAGATAAATCTCAAAGCATAAGTAATAAAGGTTCAAAAGAACTCTCAAAGTATAATATTATTAATCAATAATGAAGTACCACAATTAATGAAATGATCTTCCATTTATAGGAGTAAAAAGTCCTTAAAACTAGGTAGGGTGGCTGACAAGGCAAACCCTAACTTGGAGGCTAAGCTAAATACCAGAAAACCTAATAAAACCTAATAAAAATAAAAGGATTGTAATACTCATTAAAAGAAAGAGGGTAATTACGTAATTTAAAAAAAAAATTTCAACTAAGATTAAATAGGGCAAAGCCCTATGCTAGGAACAGAAATAAAAAAAGGAGGAAAGGGCCGAAATCCCTTTCTCTGGCAACAAATCAAATTCTGCTGCGTAAAATCAAGTAGAAGCAAAGAAAAAAAAACGATTTTGATGGGTCTGAATTAAAGAGAAAATCAAAAACATATACAGAAGGCGAGTTGGATAAAAGCTTGGTACTGCAAAAGAAGTCACTTCCATCCGTTATTTTTTTCAAATCTTTTTGTACTTGTTCCAAAAATTTGAGAATATATTTTAATGGTTAGAGTTAAATAAGGAGATTGGAAAAAGTCAGTGTAACAAGGAAAAATATGTATAAATTTTTGTTCAACTTTGGCAATCTGTTGAGGAATCTTAAGAACGAATTGTGTCTTACGGGTATAGCATAAGCTTCTCTCTCTGGTAGATTTTAATTTCGATTCAACAGAGAAATAGAAAGTACACTAGTTCATTTACACTTGAGAATTTTCTTCCTAAAGAATCAATAGAAATTTATGATTGGATTAATAAATTATACAAGTTGAAATTGATGGATTATGGACTAGTTGAGTTACTCATAGGTGGATAAATATAATTCGGCGAACTAAGAGTCAAATATGAAACATCGAGGGTTCAGTATTCTAAATTAGCTATGAATTAGCCTAAAAAAGGAAATTAACATGAGATTGATATTACGTAATTATAGATTGATGGGAGGAATTTGTACGAATTGCTCGAGGTGAAGCATTTGGTATTTCGGCACGATTACTGTGAGTAGTAATCTTACCACAATTTATGTTATCATAACTTGCATGATTTACACATGATTTTTAATATGAATATGTTACTGATTATTTTACGTTGCATGTGGGACAAGTCATTTACTCGATATGATACCAAAATAGTTATGTGGCATGATTACCATTGTTTTAAATATTCTTGTTGTCACTAGATATATTTTACTATTATTTTAATTTACTGTTATCGAAAAGAAATTATATGATTTGATAAGAACTAAAATGCCCTATATTGTTTTAAAATATTTTCTATGAGTATATACGGATTACAGAGACAAGTATAAATGGAAGTAGACATTGAATGATCCCGTAGCTAACGACGGGTTCGTTAGACCTGGTGCACCTTGTAATTGCAGATTACCATTATATCCCTCGCTAGTGGAAAGGTAGAACTAGCATACCGTTACCGATTTTTCTCGAGTAGGGACTACTGTTATATTTGACTTCTTGCGAAGAAGTCCACAGTTATACCGATTACATGATCCGTTTATTGAAACCTCCCAAAAATGTAAATACTGATATTATATAGTGGTTACCAAGCTTATTACTGAATTGTTAATTATATTTACTACAAGAAAAACGTGAAGAGACTGAAAATTATTTATTATTTCTGAAAGGGCATTTTTATGTATTTTCTCTTTGAGATACTAGCATGTTTCTTACTCGTCACCAAATAAAAATGGTTGTGGTTAAGTATTATTACTCACTGAGCTAGCGACTCATTTTCCGCTAATTTTTTTTACAAAGACAATAGTTGACGCGGGCGAGGATTTCGCTAATTAGAGCGCACATGTTGATATTCTTGGTGAGCCTCGCACTTGTTCGCGTATGCGGAGATTTTATTATATTGTTATACTCTTTTCTTTGAACTCTTAGAGTCGCTCCATAGTCATTAGTTTAGTGTCATGAGTATTCTTTTGTTATTATAGTCTTATGTTGAGTATCGTTCTCATTTATCAAAGTTGGAGATATATTAGTATTTTTAGTGGTTACTTGGTAATTTAGTTATGGTGGAAACTTGTATTGGTTAATTGACAAGTTGTCAATTGTTTGGTATGATATTAGGATGTTTGGTTGCTGATTTGAGACAGAAAATATTTTGGGATGGTCCAAAAATAGGGGAAAATCTGTCCGATTTTCTGTAAAATTACCGATGAGGCTTACTTGGGAGCACTTGCTCCTAAGCGCTGGTCGCAATCCTCAATTGGGTCGTGACAAAGTTTGTATCAGAGCTTAGGCTTTAAGTCTCGAGTCATGGAGCAATGTTTAGTAGAGTCTTGTTCATGGTTATGTAGGCGCCCATACTTATGATCTTGAGGCTATTGAACATCTAGGAATGTTTTCCCTTCTTTCATTCTTTGATCGTGCGTTGAGATACTTGAGATTGACTTTGGAATATTTTTTTCGCAGATGGCTAGGACACGCACACCCTCATCTGCTGTATGTGGCACTGTACGTGGTGATACCTGGGGTGGCGGTCAAGTTGGAGTTCATCAAACTAGAAGACAGACTGCTCCTCAACCTCAAGTTGGGAACATGGGTCAAACCAAGCTGTTATGCCAGATCAAGTGCAAGAGCAGGGAGTTTAGAATGCTCCACCACCAGTGCCAACTACTGTAGCTACTGTTGCCTTACCTGCGGACGCAGTGGCAAGGTTATTGAATGTGTTAGAGGCATTAGTGCCTACTCAGGGCGGAAGTTTAGCTCCTCAGGTTACTTTACAAACACAAGCACCTACACAAACTCAGGCTTTCGGGAATAAGGAAGTATCCCTACATGAGTTCCTAAAATTGAAATTACCAGAATTTACGGGTTCCGATAATTCAGCAGATCCTCAAAGTTTCTTGGATGGGACACTTAAGGTATTACGTGCTCTTGGATGTTCTTTTGAGAGAGCCGTGGAGCTCGTTAGCATACAAACTAGAGGATATGGCCAGCAGATGGTATGAAATTGTATTGCTAGGAAGGCCAGTAGGAGCACCACCACTGACATGGGACGAGTTCACTAAGTTGTTCAAGAATCATTTTCTTCCAGACAGTCTGATGCAACAATATGCTAGAGACTTTGAGAGATTGGTTCAGATTCTCGGATATGGATGTGTCAACATATAACACTAAGTTTTGTAAGCTGACTATATATGCTCCTTATTTAGTGCCCATCGAAGAAGCTCAAATTCTGAAGTTTGTTGATGGATTGGTTGGTCGTCTATACACTGCAGTAGCCCTACAGATAAAGACTTTATCCTACTCTGATGTAGTCGACCTTATGTCACGACCCAATTTCCAAACCCGATCGTGATGGCGCCTCTCGTGAAGAAGAGGCCATCCAGAACAATGCAAACACCTCTTTTAAAGCAATTAATTAAAATCAACAATTCTAACACACGCTTAATATAGACAATAATGCGGAACATCGATAATAACAAGGGAAACCATCCCGACACAGCCCAAACCGGGGTGTCACAAGTCATGAGCTGCTACTGAGTTTGCTATTCTACAAAGTGTAATATCCGATACAATATTCTGAAGAAAATACAAATGACATAAGATAGGGGAGACAAGGGGCTGCGGACGTCAACACCTACCTCGTAACTCCAACTCGCTGCCTGGTCTGGAAGAAATCAGTGCTCAGGTGCGGACTCTGCTATGCCTGAATCTGCACACATGGTGTAGGGAGTAATGTGAGTACTCCGACCTAGTGAGTAATAATAATAAATAATAACCGAAGGCATGAAAATGCATAAGTGCACAAGGCAATTCTATATCAGGCAGTAAATCACTCAACGCAGTAAAACAGTAGAGAGTCAAATGAAATCTCCTTTTAAAAATAGGTAAATCAGGTAAAACAACAAGTAAATGGTGAGTATAAATCTGCCCATCGGGCCCAGTATCAATCACTCAGAACAGTATCAGCCCCTCGGGCTCAGTCTCAGCCACTCATCCCCTCGGGCTCATTCTTAGATCATATGGATACCCGCGCTCACTGTAGGTGTGCAGAATCCGGAGGGGCCCCTTACGGCCCAAGTGCTATATCAACATAAGGCCTGAAAGCCTTCTCACATCGCTCATAAGGCCTGAAAGCCTCCTCACATCACTCACAAGGCTTGAAAGCCTCCTTACGTCACTAAGTCACCTCGTGGAACACAAATGTGTCTCAGGCCCTCGGCCTCATATCACTCAGCATATCCTCACATTTGGCCCTCGGCCTCACTCAGTCCATAAAATATCATAAGTCCCTCGGGCATCAATAAAATAGTAGTGCTCAGCCCAAACAACTGTGGAAACATCATTTAAGTCTCAAAATTCAATTAAAAGTGGCTGAGTTTTTAAAACAATAATAATCGATAGGACTGAGTTCAAGTAATATATCAAAATAGTGAGGAAACAACGATAAAAGTCCACGAAGGATCAAATAGTCGGCATGAAGCCCAAAATATGGTAATAAGCCCAAATCATGTTGATAACAAACATATCTTAGTCAAATACGCGGTAAAAATATCAATCGGGACGGACCAAGTCACAATCCCCAATAGTAAATAACCCCGCGCTCCTCATTAAGCGCGTGTTTCACCTTAATATAGCATTATGTTGTGCAAATCCAGGGTTTCAAACCCTCAGGATATCATTTATAATCATTATTCACCTCAAGCAGGCCAAAATACTAGCTCGCTATGCCCTTGCCTCGCAAATCGGCCTCCTCGCACGTCGAATCTGACCAAAACCACAATGAATACGTCACAATAGGATAAGGGAACATAGCCCAATTGAAAAGAATTGAAAAACATCGAAAATCACGAAATTTGCAAAACCCGAGCCCCAATACCACTTCTCAAATTCTAGAAAATTTTATATCAATGGATTCCTTATCTCGCCACGAGTCTATACATATCAAGAACTCCCAAATTCGAGCTCAAATGACCCATCAAAACCCAATTCGAAATGCCAAAACTCAAGCCCTAGTTCTTCCCCCTTTTGATAAATTTTCATGAATTTCTAGGTTGTTTCTACAATTAAATCATGTTTTTAGGTCATAGAACTCACCTCCAATCAATCCCAGTCAAATCCCTCTTCTATTCCCGTCCCAAAAGCTCTCAAGGATGTTCAAAAATGGAGGAAAAATAGCTTAGCTCGTGGAACAAAATGAACTTTTAAAACCCTTATGCCCAGACATTTTTCGCATCTGCGGTTTTCGCTTTTGCGGAATTCTTTCGCATCTGCGGCCATTCACTTAAATGCCCGGACCGCTTCTGCGGTCAAGGTCCGCATCTGCAGACTCCACTCCTGCGAAAATAATCCGCTTCTGCGAAAATCTCCCAATCGCCAATATCCGCTTCTGCGATGCCAATGCCGCATCTGCGACATCGGAGATGCGGATCCACGCCCGCATCTGCGAAAAACCAACCTTCCAAGAAACTCGCACCTACGATCCCCTTTTGCATCTGCGGAACTGTATCTGCGGCCCCTTTTCCGCAGATGCAGAAATTCCAGAACCTGCAATTTCTGAAACAACACAAGTCCAAAATTCATCCCGATAGTCATCCGAAACCACCCCGAGGCCCCCGGGACCTCAACCAAAAGTGCCAACCCATCCTAAAACATCATTCAAACTAGCTCCAATGATCAAACAGCTCAACCGACACCAAAACCATCAAATTACATCGGATTCAAGCCTAAGTTCTTCTAAAACTCCCGAAACTCACATTTGATCAAAAACCCGACCAAAACACCTCCGAATGACCTAAAATTTTGCACACACATCCCAAATCACCTAACGAAGCAACAACAACTCTCGGAATTCTATTCCGACCCTTGGATCATAATCTCACTTATCAACTGGAATTCGCCAAAATTCTAACTTCGCCAATTCAAGCCTAATTCTACACCGGATTTCTAAAATCAATTCCGATCATGCTCCTAAGTCACAAATTATCTCCCAAAGCTAACAGAATCACCGGAAATCACATCTGAACCCTCTAACTCATAAGTCAACATCCGGTTGACTTTTCCAAACCAAACCTTCCTTAAAGAGACTAAGTGTCTCATTTCCTACTAAAACCTTTCCAAACTAGCTCTATCATATAAGAAATGGATAATGAAGCATAAAGAAGCTAATAATGGGTAAAACGAAGTGGTAACGCACGTGACGATGGTTTGGGTCGTCACATCCTCCTCAACTAAAACAAATGCTCGTCCTCGAGCGGGTCAAGAAACATACCTGAAGCCTCAAATAGGTGAGGATATCCGCTCTGTATCTCCGAACCAACCAACTGGAGATCTACACCGCCTCCCATACAATGCCTCATACGGAGCCATCTAAATGCTCGACTGATAACTGTTGTTGTAGGCAAACTCTGCAAGCGTTAAAAACTCATCCCAAGAACCTCTAAAATCAATAACACATGCACGCAACATGTCCTCCAATATCTGAATAGTACGCTCGGACTGGCCGTCCGTCTGAGAACGAAATGTTATGCTCAACTCTACCTACGTACCCAACTCTCGCTGAAATGTCCTTCAGAACTGAAAAGTAAACTGAGTACCTCTATCTGAGATAATAAACACTGGAACGCCATGCAATTGAACAATCTTCCCGATAAAGATCTCTGCCTGCCGCTCCATAGAATAGGTAGTACATACAAGAATGAAGTGCGCAAACTTGGTCAGCTGATCCATAATCACCCAAATCGAATCGAACTTTTTCAAAGTCCGTGGTAGACCACTCACAAAATCCATAGTGATCCTCTCCCACTTCCACTCGGGAATAATCATCCTCTGAAGTACGCCACCTGGTCTCTGATGCTCATATTTCACATGCTGACAGTTAAGACACCGAGCCACAAATCCTACAATGTCTTTCTTCATTTTTCTCCACCAATAATGTTGCCTCAAATCCCGATACATCTTCGCGGCACCCGGATGAATGGAATACCGCGAGCTATTTGCCTCTTCCAATATCAACTCCCGAAGCCTATCCACATTGGGCACACAAATCCGGCCCTGCATCCTCAACACACCATCCTCACCAATGGTCACGTCCCTAGCATCATCATGTTGGACCCTGTCCTTAAGGACAAGCAAATGCGAATCATCATAATAGCACTCTTTGAAGCGATCATATAAGGAAGACCAAGAAACCACACAAGCCAACACCCGACTAGGCTCCGAAATATCTAGTCTCACCAACCGATTGGCCAAGGCCTGGAAATCAACTGCAAAGGGCCTCTCCCCAACTGGAATGTACGCCAAACTCCCCATACTAACTGTCTTTCAGCTCAAAGCATCGGCCATTACATTGGCCTTCCCCGGGTGATACAGAATGGCAATATTATAATCCTTAAGTAACCCTAGCCACCTCCATTGCCTCAAATTAAGATCCTTTTGCTTGAACAAATGCTGAAGACTGTGATGATCGGTGAATACCTCACAAGATACACCATACAAGTAGTGCCTCTAAATCTAAAGAGCATGAACTATAGCAGCCAACTCCAAATCATGTACATGGTAGTTCTTCTCGTGGGGCTTCAACTGACGAGAAGCATAAGCAATAACTCTACCCTCCTGCATCAATACATATCCGATCCCAACTCTCGAAGCATCATAATATACAGTGTAAGAACCCGAAGCTAATGGCAAAACCAATACTGGAGCTGTGGTCAAAGCTATCTTGAGCTTCTGAAAGCTCTCCTCACACTCGTCCGACCATACGAATAGAGTACACTTCTGGGTCAACTTGGTCAAGGGCGATGCAATAGAGGAAAATCCTTGAACAAACCGGCGATAATAACCTGCCAAACCAAGGAAACTACGAATCTCTGTGGCTGAGGTCGGTCTAGGCCCACTCTACACCGCCTCTATCTTTTTCGGGTCGACCTGAATATCCTCGCTGGACACCACGTGCCCCAAGAAAGCCACTGAACTGAGCCAAAACTCACACTTGGAGAACTTTGCATAAAACTTCTCCTCTTTCAATATCTGCAATACAACTCGCAAATGCTGCGCGTGCTCCTCTGGACTATTCGAAAAAACTAGGATATCATCAATGAAAACAATAACGAACGAATCCAGATAAGGCCGAAATACACTGTTCATCATATGCATGAACGGTGCTGGGGCATTAGTCAACCCGAAAGACATGACAAGAAACTCGTAGTGCCCATATCTAGTCCTGAAAGCAGTCTTAATAATATCTGAATCCCTGATCTTCAACTGGTGATAGCCCGAATAGAGATCAATCTTGGAGAACACCCTTGCTCCCTGAAGCTGGTCAAACAAATCATCAATGCGAGGTAGGGGATACTTGTTATTCACTATTAATTTCTTCAATTGCCTGTAGTCAATGCACATTCTCATGGTGCCATCCTTCTTCTTCACAAACAGAACCGGTGCACCCCACGGTGACACACTAGGCCAAATGAACTCCTTATCTAGGAGTTCCTGAAGCTGATCTTTCAATTCTTTCAACTTTACTAGCGCCATACGATATGAAGGAATGGAAATGGGCTGAGTACCCGGCACCAGGTCAATACCAAAATCAATATCCCTATCTGGGGGCATGCCCGACAGGTCTGCAAGAAATACATCGGGAAACTCCCTCACAAATAGAATCGAATCAATGTTAGCGTCTTGGCTCCAACATCTCTCACGAACGCCAAATATGAAAGGAAACCCTTCCGAACCATACGCTGGGCCTTTAAGAATGAAATCACCCTGCTAGGAACATAACCAGTCACACCACGCCACTCGATCCTTGGTACACCCGGTATAGCCAAAGTGACTGTCTTAGCATGACAATCTAGAATAGCATGACATTCTTGAATAGCATGCATGACAGTCTAGAATAGCATGACACAGAGATAACCAGTCCATGCCCAAAATAACATCAAAATCGACCATGCTCAATAGCAATAGATCAACTCGGGTCTCCAGACCCCCCAATAGTCACCAAATATGACCGATATACATAGTCTACAATAATAGTATCGCCTACCGGGGTAGATACATGAACAGGTAAAGCAAGACACCCTTGGGACGTACCCAAATGATGAGCAACATATGAGGATACATAAGAATAGGTGGAATCGAGATCAAATAAGACTGAGGCATCTCTGTGGCAGACTGAAATAATACCTATAAATACAGCATCTAAAGCAATGGCATCTGTCCTGCCATAAAGAGCATAAAAACAAGCCTGACCACCGACTGATCGACCTCCACCTCTGGGGTGACCCCTAGCTGCCTGACCCTCACCCCTAGCTGGCAAGGCGGGTGCTGAAGAAATTGAACTAGAAGAAGAGGGCTGACCCCTCTGCTGAAATGAGCTAGTAGCACGACGAGGACACTACCTCCATATATGACCAAACTCTCCACACTCATAACAACCCCCAGCTGTTGGAGAATGGTACTGAAGGGAACCCCTCGCGCCGGAGTGACTAGTTGATGCACTCGGCCTACAAGAACCCTGAATAGACGGGCACGAGATGAACTCTATGCTGGAAGAGCGCTGAGTGAAAGCTGACCCTGCTGAGAACCATGATAACAATTACCCGAAGATGCACCACAATACTCAGGACGAGCCGACTGAGCGGGCCTGAAAGAACGACCCCTACCATGTTGGAACTGGCCTATCGAAGGAGCGTGACTAAAACTGCCAGAACCTCGAGGCCTCTTGGCCTCCCTCTCCTCTCGATCCTGACAGTGAACCGCCTCAATCTCTCGAGCTATATCAACCACCTCCTTGAATGAAGCACCCAACACTCTCTCTCTAGTCATAAGAAAACAAAGATGGTATTTAAGGCCATCAACAAATCTCCTGATCTGCTCACGATCCGAGGGAACCATCCAGACGGCATGACGAGCCAACTCTGAAAACCTTATCTCATACTGGGACACAATCATATCTCCCTGCCGTAGCCACTCAAACTGCCTGCGCAACTCCTCTCTGCGGAACTGTGGTACATACTTCTCCGAGAAGAGGGTGAAGAACTCCTGCCAAGTCAAAGGTGCTGCACCAGCCGGCCTACGCCTCTCTTACGCCTCCTACCAAGTGAAGGCAGCCCTAGTAAACTAAAAGGTGGTAAATGCCACACCACTAGACTCTAGAATCCCTGCTGTAG
Source organism: Nicotiana glauca (assembly GCA_026770625.1). Classification (NCBI taxonomy): domain Eukaryota; kingdom Viridiplantae; phylum Streptophyta; class Magnoliopsida; order Solanales; family Solanaceae; genus Nicotiana; species Nicotiana glauca. The sequence goes on along the minus strand of MU705454.1, from coordinate 81,420 downwards.
GAAGCATCTACTGACACCTGTCAAGAAAATCCTGGGCATCCTTGCCCTCAGCACCACTGAATGTCGGAGGCTGGAGTCTACCAAACCTCTTGAGGCGACGTTGCTCATCCTCAGGCATATATGGAACCCTGAACTCCTGCAATGGTGCATCTGGCTGAACTGGAGTTGCCTCTGGAGTCTGTAATCCCTGCACTACCTGCTCAGGTGTGCGAGCAGCGGGGGTCTGATTGCCTCCCCCAGCCTGCGAAGTAGCTGCTACTGTGGTGGCTAAAACTGCCCGATCCAGGCCGGTTCAAACTGTCAAAATCTGAGCCATAGTCTCCTGAAGACCCAGAATCATGATGGGCACAGCTGGTGCATTAACTGGTGCTGCTGGAGCTTGATCCTGAGATGGGGCAACTGGAGGATCCACAAGTGCTGCCCCTGCTTCTCTGCCTCTGCCACGACCATGACCGCGACCGCGTCCTCGGCCTCTGGTGGCCTTAATGGGTGGTACTGGTGGTCGTCGGTCACGTCCGGTAGCTCGTGTCCTCACCATCTATGAGAGGATAGAATAAAGAGAAATTTAGTACTCGGATCAACAAGTTCGGACAACAAGAATTTCAAGAATGTGAAGTTTTCCTAAAGGTGTTGCAACCTCCCGAGGATAAGTATAGATATCTCCATACTGATCCGCGAGACTCTACTAAACCAGCTCATGACTCGCGATACCTAGTAACCTAGGCTCTGATACCAACTTATCACAACCCAATTCCCAAACTCGGTTGTGATGACGCCTCTCGTGAAGACAAGGCCACCAAGAACAATGCAAACACCTCTTTTAAAGCAATTAATTAACATTAACAATTCTAACACATGCTTAATATAGCCAATAATGCGGATCAATGATAATAACAAGGGAAACCATCCCGACACAGGCCAAACCGGATTGTCACAAGTCATGAGCTACTACTGAGTTTGCTATAAGTTTACAAAGTGTAATATCCGATACAATAGTCTGAAGAAAATACAAATGACATAAGATAGGGGAGACTAGGGGCTGCGGACGTCAACAACTACCTCGTAACTCCAACTTGCTGCCTGGTCTGGAAGGAACCAGTGCTCAGGTGCGGACTCTCTTATGCCTAAATCTACACACATGGTGCAGAGAGTAATGTGAGTACTCTGACCCAGTGAGTAATAATAATAAATAATAACCGAATGCATGAAAACGCATAAGTGCACAAGGCAATTCTATATCAGGCAGTAAATCACTTAAAGCAGTAAAACAGTAAAGAGTCAAATGAAATCTCCTTATAAAAACAGGTAAATCAGGTAAAACAACAAGTAAATGGTGAGTATAAATCTTCCCCTCGGGCACAGTATCAATCGCTCAGAATAGTATCAGTCCCTCGGGCTCAGTCTCAGTCACTCAGAATAATATCAGCCCCTCGGGCTCACTCTCAGATCATACGGGTACCCGCGCTCACTGTGGGTGTGTAGACTCCGGAGGGGTCCCTTACAGCCCAAGCGCTATATCAACATAAGGCCTGAAAGCCTTCTCACATCGCCCATAAGGCCTGAAAGCCTCCTCACATCACTCACAAGGCCTAAAAGCCTCCTCATGTCACTCAAGCCACCTCGTGGCACATAAATGTATCTCAAGCCCTCGGCCTCATATCACTTAGAATATCCTCACATATGGCCCTCGGTCTCACTCAGTCAAGAAAATATCATAAGCCCCTCGGGCATCAATAAAATAGTAGTGCTCAGCCCAAACAATAGTGGAAACATCATTTAAGTCTCAAAATTCAATTAAAAGTGGCTGAGTTTGTAAAACAGTAATAATCGATAGGATTGAGTTCAAGTAATATATCAATGAGGAAACAGTGATAAAAGTCCACGAAGGATCAAATAATCGGCATGAAGCCCAAAATATGGCAATAAGCCCAAATCATGTTGATAACAAACATATCTCAGTCAAATACGCGGTAAAAATGTCAATCGAGACAGACCAAGTCACAATCCCTAATAGTAAATAACCCCGCGCTCGTCATTAAGCACGTGTTTTACCTCAATATAGCACTACATTGTACAAATCCGGGGTTTCAAACCCTCAAGATATCATTTACAATTATTACTCACCTCAAGCCGGCCAAAATCCTAGCTCGCTATGCCCTTACCTCGCAAATAGGCCTCCTCGCACGTCGAATCTGACCAAAACCACAATGAATATGTCACAATAGGATAAGGAAACTTAGCCCAATTGAAAAGAATCGAAAAACATCAAAAATCACGAAATTTGCAAAACCTGAGCCCCGGGCCCACTTCTTGAATTTCAGAAAATTTTACATCAATGGATTCCTTATCTTGCCACGAGTCTATACATATCAAGAACTCCCAAATCCGAGCTCAAATGACCCATCAAAACCAAATTCGAAATGCCAAAACTCAAGCCCTAGTTCTTCCCCCTTTTGATAAAGTTTCATGAATTTCTAGGTTGTTTCTACAATTACATCATGTTTTTAGGTCATAGAACTCACCTCCAATCAATCCTAGTCAAATCCCTTTTCAGTTCCCGCCCCAAAAGCTCTCAAGGATGTTCAAAAATGGAGGAAAAATAGCTTAGCTCGCGGAACAAAATGAACTTTTAAAACCCTTCTGCCCAGACATTTCTCGCATCTGCGGTTTTCGCTTCTATGAAATTCTTTTGCTTCTGCGGCCATTCACTGAAATGCCCAGACCGCAACTGCGGTCAAGGTCCGCATCTGCGGAAATCCTACAATCGCCAATATCTGAATCTACGATGCCAATGCCGTATCTGCGGCATCGCAGATGCGGCTCCACGCCCGCATCTGCGAAAAACCAACCTTTCGAGAAACTCGCACCTGCGATCCCCTTTTCGCATTTGAGGAACCGCATTTGTGGTCCCTTTGCCGCAGATGCAAAAATACTAGAACCAGCAATTTCCGAAACAACACAAGTCCACAATTCATCCCGATGGCCATCCGATATCACCCCGAGGCCCCCGGGACCTCAACCAAAGTGCCAACCCATCCTAAAACATCATTCAAACTTGCTCCAATCATTAAAACACCTCAACCAACACCAAAACCATCAAATTACATCGGATTGAAGCCTAAGTTCTTCTAAAACTTCCGAAACTCGTATTTGATCAAAACCCTGATCAAAACAACCCCGAATGACCTTAAATTTTGCACACAATTCCCAAATCACCTAACGAAGGTACAAAAACTCTTAGAATTCCATTCCGACCCTCGCATCAAAATCTCACCTATCAACTAGAATTCGCCAAAATACTAACTTCGCCAATTCAAGCCTAATTCTACACCGGACCTCCAAAATCAATTCTGATCACGCTATTAAGTCACAAATCATCCCTCGAAGGTAACCGAATCACCGAAAATCACATCCGAGCCCTCTAACTTATATAAGTCAATATCTGGTTGACTTTTTGAAACCAAACCTTCCTTAAAGAGACTAAATGTCTCATTTCCTACCAAAACCTCTCCAAACCAGCTCTATCACATAAGATACGGATAATGTAGCATAAAGAAGCTGAAAATGTGGAAAACGAAGCGATAACTCACGTGACAACGGGTCGGGTCGTCACACCTTGCTAGAAAGATTGAAAACAAGGGACGTAAAGAGCGAGCAACTAGTGAATTATGTAAGAAGGCCAAGACAGGAGGGGCTTTCAGTGGTGGTTTTGGTGAAAATAGAAGAGCAGGAAATTAGGGACAACAACAACAACAACAACAGGGTTCTCAGATAGGGACACACATGTCTGCACAGTCCACATACAAACCACATTACAGACAACATAATAGGGGACCATCATCTTCTGGACATCGTAATTTTGGGAAAATATATGCCATTACTCCAGTTTGCCAGACCTATGGTAGATCACATTTGGGACAATATCATATTCTAATGGGAGAGTGCTTTCGGTGTGGCCAGTGGGGACATCACTTGAGGGATTTCCCTCAGCCTTTGAGAAATTTCAACCAGGCTTCTATTCAGTCAACTGCACCGACTCAGGCTACTCATAGTATTTTAGGTGATACAGGTACATGAAACAAAGGTCGAGGTTCTGGAGATTGTGCTACTGTGAATCAAGGACAAGGCAGTGCTGGTAGAGGTCAGGTGAGAGTTTTTGCATTTACTAGACAGGATGTTCAGGCCTCGAATGCAGTGGTTACATGTATTCTTTTTGTCTGTTCATTTGATGCACTTGCGTTGATTGATCCGGGATCTACTCACTCCTATGTGTCCTTGTACTTTGCTTTGAGATTTAATAGACAGCCCGAGCTATTGAATGATCATTTTCTAGTTGCTACTTCTGTTGGAGAGTCTCTATTAGCTGAATACGTGTATCGTGCTTGTCAGATTCGGGTTGAGGGTAGAGATACTCTAGCTGATCTTATAGTACTTGATATGATTGACTTTGACATGCGGTTGGAAATGGACTGGTTATCTTCTTGCTATGCTATGGTAGATTGTCATGCAAAGATAGTTAAGTTTGAGATACCAAATAAACCCAATTTTATTCTAAGAGGGAGTCAGGTTCCAGAGACTTGCAAAATTGTATCTTTTATGAAGGCTCAACGACTTCTAAAGAAAGGTTGCTTGGGTCTCTTAGCTATTGTAAATAATACAAGAAAGGAAACAGTTAGTGTAGAAAAGGTACTAGTGTGAAAGAATTTTCTGATGTATTTCCTGAGTATTTACCAGGATTGCCTCCAGTACGATAAATAGACTTTGGTATTGATTTGCTACCTGACACACATCCCATATTGATACCCCCATATCGAATGGCACCAGCAGCGTTGAGGGAGCTAAAACAACAGTTACAAGATTTGTTAGATAAGGGTTTTATTAGACCTAGTGTATCACCATGGGGTGCACCAGTACTATTCGTAAAGAAGAAAGACAAATCATTGAGAATGTGCATTGAATACAGACAGTTGAACAAGATAACAATACGTAATAAATATCCTTTACCTCGTATAGATGGCATGTTTGATCAGTTACAAGTAGCTGCCCACTTTTCAAAGATTGACCTCCGTTCTGGTTATCATCAACTTAGAATCAAAGATGAAGATATTTCTAAGACTGCTTTCAGAACTCGATACGGGCACTATGAGTTTCTCGTGATGCCTTTCGGACTGACTAATGCTCCAGCGGCATTCATGGATTTAATGAATAGGGTGTTCAAGCCATTTTTGGATAGATTTGTAATAGTATTTATTGATGATATCCTGATATATTCTCGTAGCCAAGGAGAACACGAGGATCATCTCACGACTGTGTTGCAGACATTGCAAGAACATCGACTTTATGCTAAGTTCTCAAAGTTTGAATTCTGGCTAGACTCGGTAGCATTTTTGGGGCATGTTGTATCCAAAGATGGAATTATGGTAGATCCTAAGAAGACTGAAGCTGTGCAGAAATGGCCCAGACCTTCTTCTTTTACAGAGATTCGCAGCTTTTTAGGCTTAGCAGGCTATTACAAGCATTTTTTGCAGGATTTTCCCAAAATACAAGCGCCGCTGACCATGCTAACACAGAAAAATGCAAAGTTTCAGTGGAGGAGGAATATGAGCAGAGCTTTCAAAAACTCAAAACATGTTTGACAACTGCACCAATATTATCCTTACCATCAGGTTCTGAAGGATTTACAGTATTCTGTGACACCTCGAGGGTGGGATTAGGATGTGTTCTCATGAAAAATGATAGTGTTATAGCTTATGCTTCGAGACAATTGAAAAAACATGAGCAAAACTATCCTACACATGATTTGGAGTTGGTTGCAGTGGTATTTGCTCTAAAATTTTGGAGACATTATCTATACGGCGAAACTTGTGAGATTTATGCTGACCATAAAAGTCTGAAGTATATCTTTCAGCAGAGAGATCTAAATCTTCGGCGACGTCATTGGATGGAACTACTCAAAGACTATGATTGTTCTATTTTGTATCATCGTGGAAAAGCCAATGTGGTGGCTGATGCATTGAGTAGAAAATCTATGGGGAGTTTGGCACATATAGCCCCTGCAAAGAGACTTTTAGCTAAAGATATTCAGAGACTAAAAGATACAGGTATTAGATTTAGTGTTGGAAATTTAGAGGCATTGTTGGCTTGTGCTCAGGCTAAGTCTTCATTAGTTGGGCGCATTAAGGCCACCCAATATGAGGATGAACGATTATGTAAATATAGAGATGAGGTCTTAGCTGGTAAAAACAAGGATATGATTGTTGAAAGTGATGGTGTTCTTCGAATAAGTGATAGACTATATGTAGCAGACGTAGATGGGTTGAGACATGCTATTCTTGAAGAAGCCCACAACTCTAAATACACTATACATCCTGGATCCACAAAAATGTACCATGACCTGAAGCAATTTTATTGGTGGGAAAGTATGAAGAAAGATGTTGCTAACTTTGTTTCTAGTTGTTTGACTTGTCGGCAGGTCAAGACTGAGCATCAGTGACCCGTAGGACTACTACAACAAATTGAGATTCCAGAGTGAAAGTGGGAAAGAATTACTATGGATTTTGTCACCGGGCTACCATGAACCCTTAGAGGTTATGACTCGATATGGGTAATTGTAGATCGACTGACGAAATCAGCACACTTTTTGCTGGTGAAGACTACACGTGGTGGAGTCAGGTATGCACAGATATTTATGAACAAAATTATCTGACTTCACGGAGTTCCAGTATCCATCATCTCTGATAGAGGATCACAGTTCACTCCACGCTTTTGGAAATCTTTTCAAGAAGCATTGGGTACACGAGTAGATCTTAGTATTGCATTTCATCCATAGACAGACGGGCAGCAGATCTTGGAGAATATGTTGAGAGCTTGCATTCTTGAGTTTGGAGGTAGTTGGGATGCTTATCTACCTTTAGCTGAATTTGCTTACAGCAATAACTTCCACTCCAGTATTCTAATGGCACCGTACGAAGCATTGTATGATATAAAATGTCGTTCTCCTATCGGATAGTTTGAAGCTGGTGAGACTAACTTATTGGGACCCAACCTAGTACAAGAAGATATGGACAAGGTCCAGTTGATCAGACAGCGATTGCTTCAGCTCTAAGTAGACAAAAGTCTTATGCTGATAAGGGAAGAAGAGATTTAGTGTTTACAATTGGGGACAAAGTGTTCCTATGAGTCTCCCCTATGAAAGGTGTGATGCGGTTTGGGAAAAGAGGCAAGTTGAGCCCCAGGTTTATAGGACTGTATAAGATACTAGACCGGGTGGGAGCGGTGGCTTATCGTTTGGCACTTCCTCCTGAGTTGTCCTTTATTTATCCAATGTTTCATGTCTCAATGCTAAGAAAATATATATCAGACTCATCTCAGGTGCTTGAAGCACCAACTATACCAATTGATGAGAAGTTGTCTTACGAGGAGGAGCCGATGACAATTGTTAATAGGCAAGTAAGAAAGCTACGGTCAAAAGAAATTGTGCTCGTTAAAGTCTTATTGACAAATCATACTGTTGAAGAAGCTACATGGGACATAGAAGATATTATGCGAGTCAAGTATCCTCATTTATTTCAGTCTACAGGTACGTACCTGAGCTAATTCGGAGACCGAATTTCATAAGGTGGGGAGAATATAATACTCATTAAAAGAAAGAGGGTAATTACATAATTTAAAAAATATCAACTAAGATTAAATAGGGCAAAGCCCTACGCTAGTAACAGAAATGAAAAAAGGAGGAAAGGGCCGAAGTCGCTTTCTCTGGCAACAATCAAATTCTGCTGCATAAAATCAAGTAGAAGCAAAGAAAAAAAAACAATTTTGACGGGTCTGAATTAAAGCGAAAATCAAAAACAAATATAGAAGGTGAGTTGGGGAAAAGCTTGGTACCGCAAAAGAAGTCACTTCCATCCATTATTGTTCAAATCTTCAGGTAATTATTCCACAAATTTGAGAATATATTTTAATGGTTAGAGTTAAATAAGGAGATTGGCGAAAGTCAGTGAAACAAGGAAATATATGTATAAATTTTTGTTAATCTTTGGCAATCTATTAAGGAATCTTAAGAACGAATTGTGTCTTAAGGGCATAGCTTGAGCTTCTCGCTCTGGTAGATTTTAATTTTGATTCTACAGAGAAATACAAATTACACTAGTTCATTCACACTTTAGAATTTTCTTCCTAAAGAATCAATATAACTTTATGATTGGATTAATAAATTATACAAGTTGAAATTAATAGATTATGGACTAGTTGAATTACTCATAGGTGGGTAAATATAATTTGGCGAATTAAGAGTCAAATATAAAACCTTGGGGGTCGGGTATTTTAAATTAGCTATGAATTAGCCTAAATAAGGAAATTAATATGAGATTGATATTATGTAATTATAGATTGATGGGAGGGATTTGTACGAATTGCTCGAGCTGAAGCATTTGGTATTTCGGCACGAGTACTGTGAGTAGTAATCTTACTGCAATTTATTGCATGACTTACACATGATTTTTAATATGAATATGTTACCGATTATTTGGAGTTACATGTGGGACAAGTATTTTACTCGATATGATACCGAAATAATTATATGACATGATTACCATTGTTTTAAATATTCTAGTTGTCACTAGATATATTTTACCGTCACTTGAATTTACTATTATCGAAAAGAAATAATATGATTTGATAAGAACCGAAATGCCGTTTATTATTTTAAAATATTTTCTATGAGTATATATGGATTATAGAGACCAGTATAAATGGGAGTAGACATTGAAGGATCCCGTAGCTAACGGCGGGTTCGTTAGACCTGGTACACCTTGTGATTACAGATTATCGTTATAGCCCTCGCTACTGGGAAGGTAGAACTAGCATACCGTTACCGATTTCCCTCGAGTAGGGACTGCCGTTATATTTGACTTCTTGCGAAGAAGTCCATAGTTATACCGATTACATGATCCGTTCATTGAAACCTCCCAAAAATGTGAATACTGATATTATACAGTGGTTACCGAGCTTATTACTGATTTGTTAATTATATTTACTACAAGAAAAACGTGAAGAGACTGAAAATTATTTATTGTTTCTGAAGGGGCATGTTTATGTATTTTCTCTTTGAGATACTAGCATATTTATGACTTGTTTCCAAATAAAAATGGTTGTGGTTAAGTGTTACTACTCACTGAGCTAGAGACTCATTCCCCGCTAATTATTTTTATAGAGACAACAGTTGACGCGGGCGAGGATCTCATTAATTAGAGCGCACAGGTTGATAGTTCTTGGTGTGCCTCGCACTTGTTCGTGTGGGCGTAGATTTTATTATATTGTTATACTTTTTTCTTTGAACTCTTAGAGTCGTTCCATAGTTATTAATTTAGTGTCATGAGTATTCTTTTGTTATTATAGTCTTATGTTGAGTAACATTCTCATTTATCAAAGTTGGAGATATATTAGTATTTCTAGTGGTTACTTGCTAATTTAGTTATGGTGGAGACTATTGGTTAATTGACAAGTTATCAATTATTTGGTATGATATTAGGATGTTTGGTTGCTGATTTGAGACAGGAAAATTTTTGGGATGGTCCAAAAACAGGGAAAACTCTGTCCGATTTTCTGTAAAATTACCGATGAGGCCTTCTTGAGAGCACTTGGTCCCTAGCGCCAGTCACAATCCTGAATTGGGTCGTGACAAGGGTGGGAAGCCAAATCCCTTTGGGGGTAGATTTGGGCCTTTAAACTACTAGTTTGGGCCATTGTTTTGGACTCCAATTGGGCTTTTTTTTGAAACTCCCCCTTTTGGACCTTTTTAAAGTTCATTTTAAGCTTTTCTAGGTGCCTTTTTGGTGGATTTCAAGGGCTGATGTTGGGGCCCAATCTTCCTTCTCTTGGACTTCAATTTGGGCCACCAAATAATTGTACAACATGGATAATCTATCTTCTTAGGGATTGAGCTCTTTCTCTACAATTAAAAGCTTCTTTATTTGCCATTGAAGGACAACAACCTTAGTCTGCATTTCTTTAGCTTGCGATCTTGTAAATGGCCTTCTTGGAGCTTCCAAAACTCTATCCTTGTCCTTGTAATACGGAATTATATAAAAAATACGGATATAGCAAAATATACGGAATTAATAATAAGAGCTAGACATGTAATTGATTGGAATAACAAGAACCAATTAGGATATGAAGCCTTATTACCTCTATGAACTCAATCAATTGTAACCCTAAGCTATGAACATGAGAGATAGACCTACAATTGATTGGAAGAACAAGAACCAATTAGGATATGAATCCTAATTACCTCTATAAACTCAATAAACTATAACCCTAAGCTATGAAGCCCTCAAGAGATTGGCAACTCTTGAAAAACTGGATAAAGTAATTAAGCAATTAAATATTCACTACTAATTGCTTACCCACTAAGACTAATTTAGCACTAATGAAAGTAATACAGAAATTAAAGGCATAAACATAAATGCATTAATTAAAAGATAAGGATAAAGAGTGAGACTTGCATGTCTTCAAGTTTGTCATTCATCAAGTCTACCTAAAATAAAAGTCTTACGGGATATTTATACTAGAGTAAGTATTTGTCTACAAATGACCCAAATACCCTAAGCTAATTCTAAGGCTTAGTCATTTATTACAAGTATATCTTTTTTATTATTGACTCCTTTGAAGCACTCCAATGCTATGATGTTGACTTGGAAATTGTTATGCATGCTCATCATGCATGTATCATCCTCCTCCACTTGAAAGAAATTCGTCCTCAAATCTGGACCTTGCAAAACTAAGAAAGGGGCAAACATAAGTACCAAACCAATCAAAACAATCAAAGCATTGTATGTCCAAGCTAAAAGATCAAAGATAATAAATTGGCACTCAAAAGTGATACTCTTAAGATATAGCCAAGTGTCATAATCTATAAATAACACAACTCCAATACAAATGACACAAATTTGACTATAAGAAAAATAATACTCGCGAGAAGAATCAAGAGAGTGTAAAGTTTCATGCTTCCAACAAAACCACAATCTTGTAAAAACCTCAACAAAGTGCACACTTTTATGATATAACCAAGTTTCATAAGAATCAATAAATATCATACGCTCCAATTCAAAGAAAGACACTTCACCGTGATAAGAAACAACTCTGGGGTGAAACACAAATGTTAATCCCCAAATATTTACACACTTTCTACCAACTTCACATGATAACTTAACAGATGTGCCAAGTTCATCATGAATCATCATATAAAGAATATCATAATACTCAAAGTTAAGAGTCTTTACCTTAATGGCCTTGGATAAACACAAGATAAGCATAAGCCAAACGTACAAACGTACAAACGTACATACCATTCTTGCTTTTGGGCAAAGGAAAAAGCTCTTGACAAAATGTATGCCAAAGTGTTAGTTCAAGGCCTTTATTACCTTTAGAAACTTTCTCTTGTTGAAGCTTCATAAAATAACCAATAAAGTTAGGTTCTTCTTGCTCAAAATGGTCACTCAAAACACCAAAAGAAACATTCTTACCTTTTCTCATAGAAGCATTAGCAAAATCCATAGAGAATATTCTTTCAAAAGTAGGAATAAGATAAGTAAATCAATTAATACTAGTACTAGCATCAAAAACTTTACTTTCCTTTGCACACTCAACAAAATCATCACATAAATATGCACAAGAGTCATCAAGATTAAATACAAGAGAAGTCAACTCATTGGAATACAAATGGAAGTTTTCTTTTTTTATATTTATGTCATTATGAGTATATTGTTCACTCTCCAACAATGCATCTCCACACTCACGTTTGCTCATTTCACCACAAAAATTGAATCTTTTTTGCTAAAGGAATAAAAATAAAATCAAAAGAATCATCAACACATTCTTCTTGACTCGTTACTTCATAAAGGTCAAAACTATCTTCCATCAAAGTTAAAGTAGAGTCAAAAGAATCATCACATGCATCATTCCATAAAGGTGGGGTATCATAGGATTCAACGTCACATACATCACTATCTAAGGAGCCAATAAACAATGAGATAGAATCATCCAATAATGCACAAGAACTCCTAGCTAGTTGCAAGCCATAACTATTTTTCTCATTACAAGATAAAGAAGTATCAAGCTCACCAATATGATAGTTGTCTTTCAAACTCAAAGTGTCACCACAACCAACTTAAGTATCATGAGTAGAAGGATAAGCTATTTTACCTTGAAGCTCTTCTAAAGGGAAATTCTCTTTACCTTGAACTTCTTCATTAAATTTCAAAAGTTCTCTTGAAAAGGTAGCTTGATCTTCTTCCAAGTTCGTCAAAGTAGATTGAACTTCACTTGATGGCTCATCTCCAAAAATTCCTTCACAAGATACAAAACAACTAGAGAAAGAAGAAAGGTTAGTAGTATTAGAATAAGGAAAGCCCTCACTCTCTTTTTGTTTTCCCTCTTTCTTTTCTCTCATTTTCTTTTCAATATCTTTACTATTTTCTTGTGACAACTCACTCACTTCAGTCCACACTTCCTCTCCTTTTTCCACTCTAGAGTTGTCACTTTTCTCTCCCTCACTTCTCTCTTTCTTTTGTCTCTCATCCTTACGTTTTGATCTTTGCATTTTTCAAGGATGTTCTCAAACTTATTTGGCCTCTTCCCCTTTGGTTCACTTCATCCACCTATATTCGACATTGAAAACTTGTTGGAAGTTGTCCAACTCATTCAAGGTAGTTTCATGATTATATTAAAAAAGTGGGTTGTTAATCATTCAAGGCTCTTGAGGTGGTATGGGTAGTGGAGGAGGGAGATTGTCCCTCCTTGGTGGTGCTTGAGGCATACGTTGAGGACGTAGGTTCATTGGTGGTCTAGGTTGGGTCATTTGGGATGGTGGTATTATGGATATGTGTGCTTGAGGTCTAAATGGTGATTCGTGTCGGTAGTTGGTAGGTGGACGGTACTTTGGTGGAGGAAAATAAGGTCCCTTTGGTGAATGTGGTCGCTTTGGTAAGTTTTGTGGTATTTGGTTGGGTTGGTTATGTTGCAAATTTTCCCTTTTAAGCATTTGTCGCACTTGTGAAGGAGAGGGTGTAGTAGAAGTAAGTGTCATACTAAGATCCTTTCCTTGTTGCCTCAAGTAAGATTCCTCTATCATGGAATTCAACCTTGCATCCGTTTGTTGCCATATGGTAATATTGGTAACCTTCTCACTTAAGTTGGTGACCTTCTCTCTTATGTCATAAAGCATAGAAACAACTTTATGCATCGGAGTCTCACTCCTTGGCTTACAAGTAGGACTAGAAGTTTGTCCGTACTCCATGATACCTACACAACAAGAAAACAAGTTAGTAAAAAACGTCCTCACCAACTCACTTGATGTCGCTCGAACCTCGTGTATCACACTTTGCACCAATTGGCTCTTGCGTGCTCAAAGTCCTATTCACTCTTTCCTTTTTCTGCTAAAGTAGTGAATGTCAAAACTGCTAGCAAACTTAAGTTCGAAGGTTTCACAACAAGTTCCAACCACTTCGGGGTGGAGTGGAAGTTGTGTATTCATAAGGACGGACAATGAAAAGCAAACAGACTTGAACCAAGCAATTCGCAAAGAAATTAAAAGACAAAAGCACGAAACAATTGGCATGAAACAAAATTAAGCACACAAAGAACTAGGTTAAACTTAGTATGAACTAATATCAAGTTTACACTAGTTTAGAGCACAATAAAAAATTGACAAAAAATTGAAACTAATTTAGAGTTAACAATCAGAGTTTCTTAGTAAAACTGTGCGACCACTGTAGCTCCTAGTTTTCTGAAGTGTCCTAAGCATTCCCTGAACCTGAATTAAACTTGAAACCACTGTGAACTATAATTTTGTTAAACAACTAAAACATCTAGGAAAAATTAATCTACAGATGTGCAACTGATGTCCAAAATTGCCGGAACAATGCTGATTTCGAGGTTAACAACTTGTGCAATTCATGCTGTTAAACACCGCTCAAACTTAGGTTCACAAGCTCAAAAAATCTCAAACTTAAAACCTTTTCAATTTTAATTGCAGTTTCCACAAAGCAGAATAACCATAAAGTGCAAAAAATTTTAGTTGAAAATAGTCAACAAAACTGCAGAAATTACTGAAACAACGCAAATATCAGTGGCAGGAATAATACAAATTTTTTTTGCTCTAATGCTAGTCCAAGGCTTCAGATTTCAAAAGCTCATAGATGTAGAAACAATGCTGGACTCTCAGTCCAAACTGTGCATATTTTGCTGCTCAAACACTCCTCCAAATTGATGCAGTTAGGCTGTTAAACATATGCAGAAGTCTAATGAAACACTGCTGAAACAACGCAGATTTACTGCTCAAAAGTGTTGGATTTCCAGCAGCCTAAACCATTTGTTTATTGCTGCAATTTCTGGACAACAAGAAGTAGCTAAAGAGCTGGTGTGATTTGAGCATACAATGCAAAAGGATGTTGCTAAATGCTGTCCCAAACAATGTTCTTGAATGTAGAATTACAACTCAACTTTGGCTCTCCAAAACTAATTCAATTAAACTGAAAACTTGATGACAATCTCTCGATCAAAATTTAACAGCAACAAGAATGAAAAATGAGTTTAAGTATTCGAGTCAAGCACTCGAGCTCCAAATGAATAGTTGCAATCAATTAATTCAAGCAATAAACAACACGAGTCGACTTGAATGATTCAAGCTAATTACCTCAGAGAACAAATTCTCTCCAAAATTTCAGAAATCAGAGATAGAGCTCAGTTTTAAACTCAAGGAATCAAACCTTGTTCGTATGACAATTCCTCAGCTGCTCGAGTCGATTCAAATCAGTTTGGGAAGTTCTTCAATCAAAACAAGTGTTCTTCAACTGATTCAAGCTCGGCTAAATGTCACGACCCAATTCCTAAACTCGATCATGATGGAGCCTCTCGTGAAGACAAGGCTAGCCAACAGAATAAAAATACCTCTTATAACAGTTACTTAGCATGAATAAGTCTGAATCATAGATAATATAATCATAAGTGCGGAATAAATATGATAAAACAGGGAAACCATCCCAACTCAGCCCGAAATCGGGGTGTCACAAGTCATGAGCTACTACAGAGTTTGAATTTAAGTCTACAAAATGCAAAGTCTGATACAACTGTCCGAAGGAAAATCCAAAGATATGAAACGGGAGAGATAAGGGTTGCAGATGTCAATAACTACCTTGTCACTCTGACTAGCATCATGAACTGGGAAGAATCAATGCTCAGGAGTAGTCTCCACAAAGCCTGTATCTGCACACACGGTGCATGGAGTAATGTGAGTACTCCGACCAAGTGAGTAACGATAATAAATAATATCTAAAAGTAAGAAAGCACATAATAGCACAAGGCAGTTCTATATCTGGCAGTAAAAGTAGTAAATCCCTAGAACAGAACAGTATAAAAGTGAATTTCCCTTTTTAAAGTAAAACAGTAAATCAGGTACATATCAAATAGATAGTGAATAGAAATCTGCCCCTCGGGAAAGTATCAATCGCTCAGAAATAGTATCAGCCCCTCGGGCTCAATATCACATCACTCAGATCAGTATCAGCCTCTCGGGCTCAGTATCACATCACAAGGGTACCCGCGCTCACTGGGGGTGTACAGACTCTGGGAGGGGCCCCTTACGGCCCAAGCGCAATATCAATCCACCTCGTGGCATATAAATAAAGGCCTGAAAGCCTGCTCAAATCACACTCGAGGCCTGAAAGCCTCCTCACATATCACTCAAGGCCAGAAAGCCTCCTCACATAACACTCGAGGCCTGAAACCCTCCTCACCTCACGCTCAAGGCCTGAAAGCCTCACCCAGTCCAGAAAATATCATAAGCCCCTCGGGCGTCAATAAATAATAGTTCTCAGCCAAACATTAGTGAAATATCATTTAAAGTCTTAAAAATTCATTTAAAGGGGTTGAGTTTGAAAAACAGTATAATCATTAGGACTGAGTTCAAATAACGTATGAAAATAGTGAGGAAATAGTGATAACGATCCCCGAAGGATTCAAATAATTGGCTTTAAGCCCAAAACATGGCAATAAGCCCAAGTCATGATGATAAACAAATCAACTTAGTCAAATACGCGGTAAAATATCAAACGGGACGGACCAAGTCACAATCTCCAGTAGTAAACAACCCCGCGCTTGCCATTAAGCGCGCATTTCACCTCAATACAGCACTACATTGTGCAAATCCGGGGTTTCAAACCCTCAGGATATCATTTAAAACCATTACTCACCTTTAGCCGGCAAAACGTCTAGCTTGCTATGCCTTTTCCTCTCGAATCGACCTCCTCGTGCGTCGAATCAACTCAAAACTACAAGGAATACGTTACAGGCTAATGGAACGTAACCCAATCGAAAAGACTCGAAAAATATCAGAAATCACGAAATTGGTAAAACCCGAGCCCCGGGCCCACTTCTCGAAAAATCAAAAAATTCACATCACCGAATTCCTTATCCCTCCATGAGTCTATACATATCAAATTTACCAAAATCCAAGCTCAAATGCTCCCTCAAACCTCAAATTTTCTTTCTCTTAAGTTCAAGCCCTAACCTCCATTTTTAACCTCTAAGTTCCTTGATTTTTCACCCTTAATTCATGTAATAACATATTAGATTTATGTTTTAGGCTTAAAATTCCTTACCTCAATGAAGTCCCTTGATTCCCTCTCCAAAATCGCACAAAAACCTCCAAGTCCGAAGTGAAAAATGTTGAGTTCTTTCAAAAATTTGCGAAGATAGAATTTAATACCTCTGAACAGCCATTTTCGCTTCTGCGATATTACTGTCGCTTCTGCGACACCGCTTTTGCGGATTTGTTTCCGCTTATGCAGTTCTTCCCCTTTGGCCCAGGACCGCTTCTGCGGTCCATCCATCGCACAAGCGGGATTGCTTCTGCGATCCACCTGTCCGCTTCTGCGAAAACTTCCCCAGTCACCTATTTCGCTTCTGCGACTATACCTTTGCTTCTGCGGAACCGCTTCTGCGGTCCATTTCCGCAGAAGCGAAAACACTAGATATCAGCTGGGACAGAACTTTCAAAACTACAAAATTCATTCCTATAACCATCCGAAATCATCCCGAGGCCCCTGGACCTCAACCAAAAGTACCAACACATCTTAAAACATTATTCAAACATGCTCCAATCATCAAACCACCTCAACTAACCCCAAAATCATCAAATTACATCGAATTCAAGCCTAAGTTCTTCAAAAACTTCCGAAACACGCATTCGATCAAAAACCCAACCAAATCACCTGCGAATAACCTGAAGTTTTGCACACACATCCAACATCACCTAACAAAGCTACTGCAACTCTCAGAATTCCATTCTGACCCTCGGATCGAAATCTCACCCATCAACCGGAATTCGCCAAAATACTAACTTCGCCAATTCAAGCCTAATTCTACACCGGACCTCCAAAATTAATTCCGATCATACTCATAAGTCACAAATCATCCCCCGAAGCTAAGCGAATCACCGAAAATCACATCCGAGCCCTCTAACTCAATAGTCAACATCCGGTTGACTTTTCGAAAACAAACCTTCCTTAAAGAGACTAAGTGTCTCATTTCCATCCAGAATCGATCCAAATCAACTCATCCACCCAAGACTCGTATAATAACACATAAGGAAGCAGAAAATGGGGGAAACGGGGCGGTAACTCACGTGACGATGGGACGGGTCATCACATCCTCCCCAACTAAAACAAACGCTCATCCTCGAGTGGGTCAAGAAACATAGCTGGAGGCATAAACAGGTGAGGATATCTGCTCTACATCTCCCGCTCAGTCTCCCAAGTAGCCTCCTTCACGGGCCGACCTCTCTACTGCATCTTTACCAAAGCTATATCCTTTGATCTCAGCCTTTGAACCTGACGACCCAAAATAGCCACTGGCTCCACATCATAGGTCAAATCATCATCCAACTAGACAGTACTGAAGTCCAGAACATGGGACGGGTCCCCAACATACTTCCGGAGCATAGATACGTGAAACACCGGGTGCATGCCCGACAAGATGGGTGGCAAGGCAAGCTCATAAGCCAGCTCCCCAATCCCCCTAAGTACCTTAAAAGGCCCACCCAATAAACCGCGGACTCAACTTCCCTTTCTTTCCAAACCGCATAACACCCTTCATGGGCGAAACCTTCAACAAGACCTTCTCACCCACCATGTATGACACATCCTGAACCTTCCGGTCCGCATAACTCTTCTGACACGACTGTGCTGTACGAAGCCTGTCCTGAATCAGCTTCACCTTCTCTAAGGCATCCTGAACCATCTCTGTCCCTAATAACCTAGCCTCTCCGGGCTCGAACCATCCAACTGGAGATCTACACCGCCTCCCGTACAATGCCTCATACGGAGCCATTTGAATGCTCGACTGATAACTGTTGTTGTAGGCAAAATCTACAAGCGGCAAAAACTCATCCCATGAACCCCCAAAATCAATAACACAGGCACACAACATGTCCTCCAATATCTGAATAGTGCGCTCGGACTGCCCGTCCATCTGAGGATGAAATGCTGTGCTCAACTCTACCTGCGTAACCAACTCCCGCTGAAATGTCCTCCAGAACTGAGTACCCCTATCTGAGATTATAGACACTGGAACCCCATGCAATCAGACAATCTCCCGGATAAAGATGCCTGCCAGCCGCTCCGAGGAATAAGTAGTACATACTGGAATGAAGTGCGCGAACTTGGTCAGCCGATCCACAATCACCTAAATCGAATCGAACTTCTTCAAAGTCCGAGGGAGACCACTCACAAAATCCATAGTAATCCTCTCCCACTTCCACTCTGGAATAATCATCCGCTGAAGTACACCACCCGGCCTCTGATGCTCGTACTTTACCTGCTGACAATTGAGACACCGAGCCACAAACCCTACTACATCCTTTTTCATCCTTCTCCACCAGTAGTGCTATCTCAAATCCTGATACATCTTCACGACACCCAGGTGGATAGAATACCGCGAGCTGTGGGCCTCCTCCAATATCATCTCCTGAAGCCCATCCACATTGGGCACGCAAATCCGGCCCTGCATCCTCAATAAACTATCATCATCAATAGTCACATCCCTGACATCATCATGCTGAACCCTGTCCTTAAGGACAAGCAAATGTGGATCGGCA
The DNA here is from genome assembly GCA_026770625.1 of Nicotiana glauca. NCBI lineage: Eukaryota > Viridiplantae > Streptophyta > Magnoliopsida > Solanales > Solanaceae > Nicotiana > Nicotiana glauca. Next base: position 62,270 of record MU705454.1, on the reverse strand, counting down.
CTCTCTGATGCGATCATATAAGGAAGACTGAGAAACCACACAAGCTAACACCCGACTGGGCTCCGAAATATCTAGTCTCACCAACCGATTTGCCAAAGCTTGAACATCAGCTGCAAAGGGCCTCTCCCAAACTGGAATGTACGCCAAGCTCCCCATACTAACTGCCTTCCAGCCAAAGCATCAGCCACTACATTGGCCTTCCCTGGGTGATACAGAGTGGTGATATCATAGTCTTTAAGTAACTCGAGCCACCTCCGCTGCCTCAAATTAAGATCCTTTTGCTTGAACAAATGCTGACACTACTAGAAAATGTGCCTATGGCAACAGTTATTTTAGCCACGGTTCAACAACCGTTACCATAGAATCTGTATGGTAACAGTTAAAACCGTTACAGTAGCATTTAGGCGATATCAACACACTTTAACTATAGAACCGTTGCAATTGTAAAATAACCCTTGCCATATATTCATCTGGCGCAACAGTTATATGAACTGTCCCAATAAAACTATCTACGGGAATGCTTTCGTTGTAAAAATTTCTATTGGAACGGTTATTCCCCCCCCCCCCTAATTTCCCTCATAAATTTTATTACACCCGCCAAAACAACCCCTATTTATTTTATTTTTAATAATACATATTAAATAAAAAACTTTTTTGGCCCTTAATTTTCCATTAACAGCGATATCTAGGCGATACCCCCAAAAAACACCGAGTCATCTTCTTCTTCGGTGATACCCACCCCCATTTCTCTCTCTCAAAATCTTCTTCTTCTTCTTCGATGACCTAGGTCATCTCCTCAAAATCTTGCTAAAAACTCCGACACCCCCATATCTCTCTCTCCGATGACCTAGGGTTCGTTGTTTTTGTGAGTGTCTGAACAAATTGGTTTTATTCTAATTGGTGTCGAGAAGGTCTGGCTGAAGCGTGGGTTCATTTGTTTGGTGTCGAAAATTGAATTTCTGGTGTTGAAGTCGAAGAATAGCTTCAAATTCTGGAGTTGAGTGCCTGAAGCTGTTGTGTAGCCTATGCACTCCTCGACGCATCAGGCCTGATTTCTCTACGCTTAAACTTGTGTCATTTTCTGAATTTTGAGGGATTTGTGATTGATTAATCGAATAGAAGACTTAATTCAGTACTATTATTTGAGATCGATCGATTTGAATCTGTGAATTCGACTCGCGTAGTTTAAGCTTGATTTTTTTTGAGTATTGAACTGAAAAATCAAGCTTGATTCAAAAGCTTGATTTGAATATGGTTGAAACTATTTGCTGTAAAATTTCTTGGAGATTGTTGAACTGATTTTGAAGGGTTCCATAGCTACTAACTCAGAAGAGATTAGCCATCTACTAAACTATGCAAATATTGTTATTTCTGTTCGAAAATCCTGGCCGGTGACCGAAGAGACGGTTATTAGAACTGGCTGAGAAGGAAGATGGGGAATATAAGGCCATATTGAATGATGTTATACTGTCGACAATTTGGAAAAAATGAACATCTAATGCTTAGAAGATACTGAATCTATAATATAGGCACGAGAATATAGATAGTTGCACCTGCTAGCTTTTGAACTTAATTTGTATGAAGTATATAACTCAGACATTCTTTTTAGTTCCTTCGTAACATTCAAGAAAGCCTCCTAAATAAGATCTTTTTCGATACCAAAATATGTCAAGAACTCTATGCTTCTTCCTTCCCCAACAAATCAAGTCTTAACTTCTGCTGCCCTCCTACTTGTTCCATTTATTGAGACAGCAATTGCAAACCAGCTCTTAAATCCTCTAATGTGATTGTAAGTAATTCATCCGAGTCTATATAGTCAAAAGCGAGTCTCAAATCCAAATTTTCTCTTGCATTAACCAGCATTAGATCCACTAGACCTCCATTCAGCTCCTTGTGCAGCTTTTCAGTGGTTTCTTCCCAGATAAGTTTTGCAACAGCATCAACACTACATAAAGGATTCGACTTAAATCCATATAACAAGCTGCTCTCAGCTTGATTAGTCATTTTAAGATGAAGAATTTTAGCTAGGTCCTTCGAACTAAAGTTTTCAAAATGAAAGAACTTTGTAACTCTTCTACAAAAGCCTTCATTAGAGGAGATTACACGCTTCATTGATTCACTATAGCCTGCAAAAATGACTACAATTTTTCCACTGTCCATGACAGACATTATCTCCTCTAGCGCTTCCAAACTATAATCCTTATCATCTGACTTCTGCATAGCTATTAACCGATAGGCTTCATAAAAAAAAGAATCCCCCCTTCAGCTTCTTGGATCTGCAGATAAGTTCAGGGAGTCATTCACATATGATCCAAATATATAGGATAAAAATATCAAAAACTTCAGAATCACAGAAGTGTACCTTTCTTCTCGTCTTTGGTCGACCAACAAATTCACCAACCAGATCTGTTCTCTGCACTTCCGTCACCTTTTCAGTTGGAAGAATCCCTACCATATGAAGTAACTTCCTAAGAATCCTAGCAACCATAGTTTTCCCTCTATATTATATCACAGATTTATAAGAAATCAACCTGGACAATATTCATCAAATACTTGAGCAGAACAATAAATACGTCTGCGCAAAATCTCAAGCCAATACAACAACGAAAACCATTAGTAATATAACCACAATTAACATGGTATCTATTTTCTTTTATGATTTAGTGAACCTAAACTTTTGTCTCTTAATAATTATGCATTTGGTCTTTGAGATATGATAATTGAGACAAAGCATTATGCAGTATTGAATAGACGAGTTGCTCCGTTAGATGACTGATGCTTTAGAATGTACGGCTCAAACTCTATGCTGTAAATGCAATGACATAACCATGATTACCTGTACATGATCAAATCTCCTATTATTCTAAGCCCATATGCATTTTGAGTAAACAAGAACGAATCAGATAAAACTAGGCAAAGAAGAAGTGGTAGAATTCTAGGCCTAGCCATGGAAAAGAACATAAATCCTGCTCTTTAGTTTGTTTTTATATCTAAGGCAAGATTATTTCTTAGTTTCTTTGCTCGAATGCTCTCCAAGTAATCCCTTTCTGATGTCAATTTTTGTTTTTTTGCATGCTACTCCTTGTTGAACTATAGAACCTTCTTTGGTGGTATAGATATTTGTGCTATAGATTCTTCATCCATATCTTTGCTTGTAGGTTCCTCTCCTTCTGCTTCTGCACACCTGTTGCTTCCACTAGATTGGAGATCTTCTGAGTAGGAATTACTGCCTGATCACTTTGTTTTTTGAGGTGCCAGAGTAAGTTCTGTTGCATGATGCACTTCATAAGTTTTAAGCTCTAATTTAGGGAGTAACTTTCATATACTTTGGCCCTTTTTGCATAATTATTAATAAGTGGCATTTTGCTAACTAATTGTGAAGTGTATAAGTTGTGGAAGAAAGCTATGTATGGATTGTTTCTAAATAAATCAGTTATTAGGTGCTTAAGACATCATGTTATTTCTGCGACAAATGTTTCTACAATTGTATTCTGGGTTGGACAAAAGTGGTTAAAAGCAAGCAGTCTCGTGCACCTGCTTCAGTAAAGTGTCCTTTATGTAAGGTCCGAACTTGTTTAATCATTTTTGTTGGTTCCTATTTCTTCTAAGTGTTCTTAGTTTCATGAGCATTAGTAACGTAGATCCTCTCAAGAATGGGTAGTAGTTAACTGTTATTGTTGTAACTAAATTTTTTTGGGCATTGATTGATGAACTACTTGGTTTTAGATTATTACTGCTGTGGGAATGGTAATTAGAGTTGATAACTTTCTAAAATAGATGCTTCAAAATCTGTTTCCAATTTTTCTTGTTGGTGACTGTATTGCATACTAAGTAAATTAAATACATTCAAGATGTTGGTCACTAATAAAATTTTGGAGAAATGAAACTGATTGAATTTTGAAGTTTGCACAAAATTACTCCACCTTATTTAGGACAAAGTGGTCCAGGTTTTTCACTCATCCGAGTGAAGGTACATCATTTCCATGTGATAGCTTTTATCAAGCTGTTGTTTGAACTCATTGCTGATTGTTCAAGCAGAGTCATAGAATTTTTCTGGATGTATTAATAACAATGATTTCTCACTTTATCCTCTGTTTACTACTTCGTTTTATTACTTAGCAGCTTTAGTGACACTTGATTAGATTCCAGAGAATGAGACTATGAGCAATTGGCTATAAGACGCACAAAGACTAGTAATTCAATTCTTAACAGAAAGGTGAAACTACATTGGCTATAGATATAGAAACATATTTGAGGCAAGTTGTACATTCTATTGTTTGTGTTCAAATACTTCTTAGCTCTCATGTGTATCTAATTTTGAACAGAGGAAAGCGGATCATGAATCAGGAATGGTGTTCAAGTAAAAATAAAAAATTAACAAAATGCATAGCAGCTGGATCGCTTGCATCTTTGCGAAACCTAAAGGTTTCGTCATTGAAAACAAACAGACTTATTAAAGATCCAAGATCACTGCCTCTGCATTCTACTTCAACACCAACACAAACAGTACATGAGCAAGAAGGTTGACAAAGAGTAGATTTTATAGCCGGAATCTATTATCTTGCTGATCTTGTGAATGTGTGTGAAGTTGAGAAAGAGGGTTGACAACCCATCTGTTGGCACTTCTTCCAGCCTGCTCACAGTAATCAAGTAAGCAGGTTTTAAAACTGCAGCTCAAGTCTATAAGCAGTGGTATTTGCTTCATTTCACTTAACATTGGCACTTCTTCCATTTTAGTGACCTGCTTCCTGCACTGACATCCTTATGCATGGTCAGTACGAAAGTGATATTAGTAAAAGAAAGCTTGTTAAGTTTTTTTCCTTAAAAAGTATTAGGAATATGGACAGATTGTTTGTTTACTAGGTTGCAAGTTTTATTTATGACTTATGGATAGTTTATCAGAAATTTTGCACAGTTTTAATCTATTTATGCATGTGTGATGGCATCTCATCAACCGCAAGTCAGTATATTCAACACCCATGCTCGTTCTTCATTCTTGGAAGAGTAAACTACATTCTTGGGAAAAAATTAGATTTGTTTTTTTAAGTGCAATGTAGCCATATACATTTTGTTGTATTTGACAATATAAGTTTGAATAAAAGAGCTTTGGTTGGATACTTCTTTTACACGTCTAATGGAGTATCCCTACATGAATTTGCTATATCTCTATTAAAAGGCCGCAAGTCTTCAGTTAAAGACAATTATGACTTGTGCATCATATGCGCAGATGGTGGAAAGACTTTCTTCTTCTCTTCTTTTTTCCCTCTGGTGATTGATGATTGAGTTCATCATGTTCTATTGATTATCCATGCATTGTGTTGATTTCCTTTCTTCCCTTTCTTGGGGTTTCTGATGTGAAGGTGGTTGTGTTGGCAGAAGGTAAGATAGGACTAAGCGAATAAGAACATAATTTTCTATAACTGATTTTTTCAGGATGGGGGCATTGGGTGAGTTTAGGAAATAGCTCATCACTGTGAATTTATTAACTATACTTTAATTGACTATTGGTATTTGTAATGGTGTGTAATTCTATTTTTAGACTGTGGGATGCCACATCTTAACTGAGAACTTTTATAAGTTGGGATTCTATCTATGATGAAGTTTCCGTCAAAAGCTGTTACAATTTTCACAAGAGAGGCTTTGTTCTGTGTTGTAGATGTATTCATTGTCAATGTTTCTTTTTATTTGTAGAAAATGAAAGAAACCAATACTGAGAATCGCAAAAAGTTGAGATATCCACGCACTGCTGGCAAAAAAAGTTTTGCTAGAATATGCGACGTTTGATATTTTTTTTTCTTATTGTTGTGGTGATACTATCTCTATGTCGTATTCCATCCTTTACCATGATTGTAACTGGAATTAATATAGCCAGAAAGTTTTAAATGGATAACATCTTAGAATATCAGAAGGTCTAGTGTATTAGGTGATAAAATGACTAGTTGACAACTCGACACATGGCAAAATTCTTTCGCTGGCTTGATGATTGGTTGGTTACACACAACTGTCGGTTTGTAATCTTATTTGAGATAACTTTGTTTCCAGCGGTTAATGTGTTTATCCTATTTATGCTTCTGCATCTAAAGTGAATGCTTGTTTGGTTCTGTTTTACTAAATTGTTAAGCTTGAATCGATTCCCGCTTGAGCTAGAAGACTAAATCGTTCGTAGGAAGTTGGCAGGTCACTTTTTAACAATGGTTTTTGTGAGTTTTGCATGTTTCTGGTTGCGTCTTAATTGATATACTTTCACTTAAAATCCAGATTGTTTTTTTCCAAATGTCCATGATATTACTTCAATATGTTTAAGATGCTGGAGTGTGATGAATTCTATGTGAATATGCTCAGACATGAAATGTAGGTTCAAAAGTTTTCAGTTCATATTGGTGTGTCTGCTGGTGTGTTAATTTTGAGGGACTAAAGTCAGTGCACTTTGACTTGGCACAATTATTATGGTCTAATCTTGGGCATTATGAGTTTGATGGGGACAGAAAGTGTAAACGGTTGCTTACTTGCTGTTAATACCTCAAATAAATGATAAAATTGATGCAGTTACTTCTAATATATATAGTAAAAGTTGTTGAGCTTATTTCAATCAGCCACTTTAAAAGTCTTTTGGTCACATTTGAAAGAATCTACATTCTAGTGAATCATTGCTCAATAAAAGTGGAATACTAATTCTCCTTTACCATTCAAAGCATTGGTATTTTATTGATGTGCTATGCCATAACAACGATAGAGTTGTGTTAGTGTTATTTGATTCTTTAAAAGTCAAGAGACAATATAATTCTCCGACTAGGAGAGCATTTCTCTGAATCCAAGTTCGAGGGACACTTACATGTTGGCACGTATCTTTTGTGTTTATTTGTACCTGCCCTAGTAGAACTTGATGCAAACTGCTGCTCGACTTGGTTCTCATTGAATGAAGCTTCTACTTTGTTCTAATCTATCTTATTCGAGTTTCAGTTAAAAAACTAATTTGTGTACAAACATATTGGGATGGACTTCCCAAAAGTCAGCATTGACCTTGGCAGTAGGATTTTTCATTTACTCCATATCTCCTAATTTTTTGTCATTTGCTCTTTCCCTTATATTTGGCATTGGCTTATAAAAGCCAAGACTAGAATGGTTAAAAGTTATACAATTAGAAGTATGAAAGGGAAGATGCAACCAACCCATTCTCTACTTACAAAGTTACAATTAGAGAAAATTTTACTATACCCATTCTTATTTAATGACTTTATTTATTCTCTTTTGTAGGTGGAGCAACTGAACAAAGGGAAGATGGAGAAGGTGGAGCAACCGAAGAAAAGGAAGATGGTGATAGTGAAGATCTAGACCTTACTTAAGAAGAACTTTGAGTTGTCGATATTCTTGGAGTCTTTTGTTATAGCATTTGAAACTTTAACTTTTGAAGTGTTGAACTGTAAAACTTATGTAATTGGGTTAAAACATTTTGCTATTATCGTTATTCTTAGCTTATTGGACATGAAAGATTATGAAGTATTTTATCTTTTTATTTATTTAATTTCCAGGTTATAATTACAAATATTCACAGGTGGTAATGTCAATTAAATGTTTAAAATAGCCTAATAGAACCGTTGCAATAAGCACAAATGCCGTTGCCATAGACATTCTGAACCATTCCGATAGGTCTTGCAAACCGTTCCATAAAGTGTGACAAATTGATGCAATAGAAACAAAACCTTTACGGTAGCACAATAAAACCGTTACAATAGCTGTAAACAAACGTTGCAATAGCATACATAACCGTTGCAATAAACTATATTGTAACAGTTTCCAACCATTATAGTAAATAATATGGTAACAGTTTACAACCGTTGCATAAACTATACGGTAACAGTTTTAAACCGTTGTAATTGAAATGAATACTCGTTGCTTTAGACAGAGGAAAAACCGTTGCGATAGTTGGATCTATAGAAACGGTGCTGTCAACCGTTGCCAAAACCGTTGCTGTAGATCTATTGGCACGCGAGCGGATGTCACAGTCACTTAACCGTTCCAATACATCTATGGCAACAGTTTTCCTATCTATTGCAATGGTTTACCTGCTGTTGCCATAGGCCTATTTTCCAGTAGTGTGAAGACTGCGATGATCGGTGAATACTTCACAAGATACACCATACAAGTAGTGCCTCCAAATCTTCAGAGCATGAACTATAGCAGCCAACTCCAAATCATGTACATGGTAGTTCTTCTCATGGGGCTTCAACTGACGAGAAGCATAAGCAATAACTCTACCCTCTTGCATCAATACACATCCGATCCCAACTCTCGAAGCATCACAATATACAGTGTAAGAACCCGAAGCTGATGGAAAAACCAATACTGGAGCTGCGGTCAAAGCTATCTTGAGCTTCTGAAAGCTCTCCTCGCACTCGTCCGACCATACGAATAGAGCACCCTTTTGAGTCAACTTGGTCAAGGGCGATGCAATAGAAGAAAATTCCTGAACAAACCGGCGATAATAGCCTGCCAAACCAAGGAAACTACGAATCTCTGTGGCTGAGGTCGGTCTAGGCCAACTCTGCACCGCCTCTATCTTCTTCGGGTTGACCTGAATACCTTCGCTAGACAACACGTGTCCCACGAAAGCCACTGACCCAAGCCAAAAATCACACTTGGAGAACTTTGCATACAACCTCTCCTCCCTCAATCTCTGTAATACCACTTGCAAATGCTGCGCGTGCTCCTCCTGGCTACGCGAGTACACTAGAATATCATCAATAAAAACGATAACAAATGAATCCAGATATGGCCAAAATACATTGTTCATCAGATGCATGAACGTTGCTGGGGCATTTGTCAGCCTAAAGGACATAACAAGAAGCTCATAGTGCCCATATCTAGTCCTGAAAGCAGTCTTCATAATGTCTGAATCTCTGATCTTCAACTGGTGATAACCTGAACGGAGATCGATCTTGGAGAATACCCTCGCCCCCTGAAGCTGGTCAAAAAAATCATCAATGCGAGGCAGGGGATACTTGTTCTTCACTGTTACTTTGTTCAATTGCATGTAGTCAATGCACATTCTCATTGTGCCATCTTTCTTTTTCACAAATAGAACCGGTGCACCACACAGTGACACACTCGGCCGAATGAACCCCTTATCTAGGAGTTCCTGAAGTTGATCCTTTAGTTCTTTCAACTCTGCTGGTGCCATACGATATGGAGGAATGGAAATGGGCTGACTGCCCGGCACTATGGTCAATACCAAAATCAATGTCCCTGTCTGGTGGCATGCCCGACAGGTCTGCAGGAAACACATCGGGAAACTCCCTCACATCTGGGACCGAATCAATGCTAGGAGTCTCAGCTTCAGCATCCCTCACAAAAGCCAAATATAATAAACAACCTTTCCCAACCATACGCTGGGCCTTTAGGAAGGAAATCACCCTGCTAGGCACATAGTCAGTCATACCACGCCACTCGATCCTTGGAACACCCGGTATAGCAAGAGTGACTGTCTTAGCATGATAGTCCAGAATAGCGTGACACAGAGATAAACCAGTCCATGCCCAAGATAACATCAAAATCTACCATGCTCAATAGCAATAGATCAACTCGGATCTCCAGACCCCCAATAGTCACCAAACATGACCGATATACATGGTCTAAAATAATAGTATCACCCACCGGGGTGGATACATGGACAAGTAAGGCAAGACACCCACGGGTCGTACACAAATGATGAGCAAAATATGAAGACACATAAGAATAGGTGGAACCAGGATCAAATAAGACTAAGGCATCCCTATGGCAGATTGAAATAATACTTGTGATGACGGCATCTGAAGCAATGGCATCTATCCTGCCCTGAAGATCATAAAAGCGAGCCTGACCACCACCCGATCAGCCTCCCCCTCTGGGGAGACCCCTGGCTGCCTGACCCTTACCCCTAGCTGGCGGGGCGGGTGCTGAAGAAATTGGACCAGAAGATGAGGGCGGACCCCTCTACTGATATGAGCTAGAAGCTAGACGAGGACACTGCCTCTACATATGCCCAAACTCTCTGCACTTATATAAATTCCCAGGTGCTGGAGAACGGGAATGAAGGGAACCCCGCGTGCCGAAGTGGCTAGCTGATGCACTCGGTCTAGAAGAATCCTGACAAATAGAGCACTAGATGAACCCTGTGCTGGAAGAGCGCTAAGAGATGGCTGACTCTACTGATAACCGTGATGACCACGACCTGAAGATGACCCACGATACTCAGAACGGGCCGACTAAGCAGACCTGAAAGAGAGACCCCTACTCTGCTGAAACTGGCCCCTCGAAGGAGCACCCCTGAAACTGCCAGAACCTCGAGGCCTCTTGGCATCCCTCTCTTCCCGATTCTGGCGGCAAACTGGCTCAATATCTCGAGCTATATCCACCACCTACTCAAAGGAGACACCAACGCTCTCTTTCTAGTCATAAGAATACGGAAATGATAGTTAAAGCCATCCACAAATATCCTGATCCGCTCACGCTCGGACGGAACCAGCCAAATCGCATGACGAGCCAACTCTGAGAACCTCATCTCATATTGAGACACAGTCATGTCTCCCTGTTGTAGCCACTCGAACTGCCTATGCAGCTCCTCCCTACAAGACCGCGGCACATACTTCTCCAAAAAGAGAACGGAGAACTCTCACCAAGACAAAGGTGCTGCACCAGCCGGCCTACGCCCCTCATACGCCTCCCACCAAGTGAAGGCTGCTCCAGTAAACTGAAAAGTAGTAAAAGCCACACCGCTGAACTCAAGAATCCCCGCTGTGCGGAGCATCCACTGACATCTGTCAAGAAAACCCTGGGCATCCTCGCCCTCGGCTCCACTGAATGTCGGAGGCTGGAGCCTCCCAAACCTCTCGAGGCGACGTTTCTCGTCCTCGGGCATAACTGGAATCCTGAACTCCTGCACTGGAGCAACTGGCTGAGCTGGAGGTGCCTCTGGAGTCTATAATCCTTGCACTACCTGCTTAGGTGTGCAAGCAGCGGGGGTTTGATTGCCTCCCCCGACCTGTGAAGTAGTTGTTGCTGCTATGGTGGCTAAAACCACTTGAGCCAGGCCTGTACAGACGGTCAATATCCGGGAAAATGTCTCTTGGAGTACCGGAATCACAATGTGCACAACTGGTGCCCGAACTGGTACTGCTGGAGCATGGTCCTGAGCTGGGGCAACTAAAGGATCCACAGGTGCTGCCCCTGCTGCTCTGCCCCTGCCTTGACCACGACCACGATCGCATCCACGACCACTGGTAGCCTCAGTAGGTGGTACTGGTGGTCGTCCGTCACGTCCGGTAGCTCGTGTCCTCACCATCTTTGAGAGAATAGAACATAGAGAAGTTTAGTACTCGGATCAACAAGTTCACACGACAGAATTCCAAGAATGTGAATTTTTTCCTAAATGGTTCTGCAGCCTCCCGAGGATAAGTATAGACGTCTCCGTACCGATCCGCGAGACTATACTAAACCAGCTCATGACTCGTGAGACCTAGAAACCTAGGCTCAGATACCAATTTGTAACGACCCAATTTCCAAATCCGGCCGTGATGGCGCCTCTCGTGAAGACGAGGCCAGCCAACAGAACAACAATACCTCTTATAACAGTTACTTAGCGTGAATAAGTCTGAATCATAGATAATATAATCATAAGTGCGGAATAAATGTGATAAAATAGGGAAACCATCCCAACTCAGGCCGAAATTGGGTGTCACAAGTCATGAGCTACTACAGAGTTTTAATTTAAGTCTACAAAATGCAAAGTCTGATACAACTGTCCGAAGGAAAATCCAAAGATATGAAACGGGAGAGATAAGGGCTGCGGACGTCAACAGCTACCTCGTCACTCTGACTAGCATCCTGAACTGGGAAGAATCAGTGTTCAGGGGTAGTCTCCACAATGCCTGTATCTGCACACACGATGCAGGAAGTAATGTGAGTACTCCGACCAAGTGAGTAATAATAATAAATAATATCTGAAAGTAAGAAAGCATATAATAGCACAAGACAGTTCTATATCTGGCAGTAAAAGTAGTAAATCCCTAGAACAGAACAGTATAAAAGTGAATTTCCCATTTTTAAAGTAAAACCAGTAAATCAGGTAACATATCAAATAGATAGTGAATAGAAATCTGCCCCTCTTGCCAGTATCAATCGCTCAGAAATAGCATCAGCCCCTCGGGCTCAGTATCACATCACTCAGATCAGTATCATCCCCTCGGGCTCAGTATCACATCACAAGGGTACCCGCGCTCACTGGGGGTGTACAGACTCCGGGAGGGGCCCCTTACGGCCCAAGCGCAATATCAAGCCACCTCGTGGCATATAAATCAAGGCCTAAAAGCCTGCTCACATCACACTCGAGGCCTGAAAGCCTCCTCACATATCACTCGAGGTCTGAAAGCCTCCTCACATAACACTCGAGGCCTGAAACCCTCCTCATCTCACGCTCAAGGCCTGAAAGCCTCACCCACTCCAAAAAATATCAGAAGCCCCTCGGGCGTCAATAAATAATAGTTCTCAGCCAAACATCGGTGAAATATCATTTAAAGTCTTAAAAATTCATTTAAAGCGGCTCAGTTTGCAAAACAGTATAATTATTAGGATTGAGTTCAAATAACGTATCAAAATAGTGAGGAAATAGTGATAACGATCCCCGAAGGATTCAAATAATTGGCTTTAAGCGCAAAACATGGCAATAAGCCCAAGTCATGATGATAAACAAATCAACTTAGTCAAATATGCGGTAAAATATCAAACGGGACGGACCAAGTCACAGTCCCCAGTAGTAAACAACCCCGCGCTCTCCATTAAGCGCGCATTTCACCTCAATACAGCACTACGTTGTGCAAATCTAGGATTTCAAACCCTTAGGATATCATTTAAAATCATTACTCACCTCTAGCCGGCCAAAAGTCTAGCTCGCTATTCCTTTTCCTCTCGAATTAACCTCCTCGTGCGTCGAATCTGCTCAAAACCATAAGGAATACGTTACAATAGGCTAAAGGAACATAGCCCAATTGAAAAGACTCAAAAAATATCAAAAATCACGAAATTGGCAAAACCCGAGCCCCGGGCCCACTTCTCGAAAAATTAGAAAATTCACATCACCCGATTCCTTATCTCTCCACGAGTCTATACATATCAATTTTAACAAAATCTGAGCTCAAATGCTCCCTCATCTCAAATTTTCTTTCTCTTAAGTTCAATCCCTAACCTCCATTTTTGACCTCTAATTTCCTTGATTTTTCACCCTTAATTCATGTAATAACACATTAGATTTATGTTTTAGGCTTAGAATTCCTTACCTCAATGAAGTCCCTTGATTCCCTCTCCAAATCGCACAAAACCCTCCAAGTTCGAAGTAAAAATGTTGAGTTCTTTCAAAAATTCGCGAAGATAGAATTTAATACCTTTGAACAGCCCTTTTCGCTTCTGCGATAATACTGTCGCTTCTACGACACCGCTTTTGCGGATTTGTTTCTGCTTCTGCGGTTCTTCCACTTTGGACCAGGACCACTTCTGCGGTCCATCCATCGCACAAGCGAGACCGCTTATGCGATCCACCTGTCCGCTTCTGCGAAAACTTCCCCAGGCTCCTCTTTCGCTTTTGCGACTACACCAGATATCAGCTGGGACAGAACTTTCAAAACTACAAAATTCATTCCGATAACCATCCGAAATCACCCCAAGGCCTCTGGACCTTAACCAAAAGTGCCAACACATCTTAAAACATTATTCATACATGCTCCTATCATCAAAACACCTCAACTAACACCAAAATCATCAAATTACATCGAATTCAAGCCTAAGTTCTTCAAAAACTTCTGAAACACGCATTCGATCAAAAATCCAACCAAATCACCTCCAATAACCTGAAGTTTTGCACACACATCCAAAATCGCCTAACGAAGTTACTGCAACTCTCGGAATTCCATTATGACCCTCGGATCGAAATCTTACCCATCAACCGGAATTCGCCAAAATACTAACTTCGCCAATTCAAGCCTAATTCTACACCGGACCTCCAAAATCAATTTTGATCGCACTCCTAAGTCACAAATCATCCCCTGAAGCTAGCCGAATCATCAAAAATCATATCCGAACCCTCTAACTCAATAGTCAACATCCGATAGACTTTTCCAAAACAAACCTTCCTTAAAGAGACTAAGTGTCTCATTTCTATCCAGAATCGATCCAAATCAACTCATCCACCCAAGACTCGTATAATAACATATAAGGAAGCAGAAAATAGGGGAAACGGGGTGGTAACTCACGTGACGACGGGCCGGGTCGTCACACTAAAAATATCTCAGTTCAATCTCACTCAAATCTTCACACAACGAGTTCAAATTTGATATACGAGCTCCTTCAACACAAAAATAATCCCAGTGATTAGTTTCTAGACACGACCACAAAATCAGAAGAACCCAGCCCGTCGTGTTCTTTGAAGATTCAGTTTGAAAGTTTTCTGACCAAAATCGCATCAAATCAGTTCCAATCAAGCTAGAACTACGAATGCAACTTCCCAACAGGTGTAAGGATGAACCCCAGTGACTAATTTGAACAAACACTCACAAAATCAACGAACCCTAGGTCGTCTTCTTCTTCGCACAATCAACTCAAAATTTCGAACCAAAAATTAGCAAATCAGTTCAAAGCTAATCTTTCCGATTCAGCTTTAAAATGATGTTTCCAACTAGATTCCCAAACTCCCAATTGAATTCAAACTCAAATCACGGAACCGGAATAAAAAATTCCCAAAATCGCTTCTGATATTCGATGCTAGGGTTCAGAAGCTCAATCTCAGCTTACCCAAACTCAAACTAGTAATACAAGCTCAGATAATGAAGGAATTCAAAAATTTTAGAATCCAAATCGAGCAAGAGAACAAGGAATTTCATGTTTCTCTTTGGAACAGACAAAGGAAGAACAATGAGATAATATTCCTAATTGAAACACGAATAAACAGTAAACTTTCTATTTTTTAGGAATTATCATTTTTTTTGATTTTTTGATTTGTCAATAATCAAAACAAAGACCCAAGGATTGATAGAACAATCCAAAACCTCCGCTTTGATACAAAGATGATATGGAATGGTATCGAAAATTCTAATATAGAAAAATATACAAAATTAACAATAAGAGCTAGACCTATAATTGATAGGAAGAACAAGAATCAATTAAGATATGAAACCTATTTAACTCTATGAACTCAGTCAATTATAACCATAAGCGATAAACATGAGAGATAGACTTACAATTGATTGGAAGAACAAGAACCAATTAGGATATGAAGCCTAATTACCTCTATGAACTCAATCAATTGAAACCCTAAGCTATGAAGCCCTCAAGAGATTGGCAACTCTTGAAAACCCGGATAAAGTAATTAAGCAATTAAGAATTCACTACTAATTGCTCACCAACTAAGACTAATTTAGCACTAATGAAAGCAGTAAAGGCAAAACCTTAATTGTATTAATTAAAAGATAAGGATAAAGAGTGATACTTGCATGTCTTCAAGTTTGTCATTCATCAAGTCTACCTAAAATAAAAGCCTTAAGGGCTATTTATTCTAGAGTGGGTATTTAGCTACAAATGACCCAAATACACCTAAGCTAATTCTAAGGAGTTTAGCCATTTATTACAAGTATATCTTTCTTATTCTTGACTCCTTTGAAGCACTCAAATGCTATGATGTTAACTTGGAAAGTTTACGCATGCTCATCACGTATATATCACGTTGATGCTATCATTCCCCTCTAATTGAAAAGAATTCATCCCTGATTGATTCCAACCCTGCACTACTATTGAGTAGTGAGAGAGGTCGAAGCAGCTTTTACCCGATTAAGGTCGAGATCAATTTTCACAGGGAGCTAGATATTGGAGTTGGGTGTCTATCTAAAGTGAGTTGTGTATTTTCTCCAAATTGCACTTCTGCACATTTTTAGTTTTTGATTATGATTCTAATTTTATAAAACTACAATATTCATTTATACTAAACTAAACTAAACTAGAATTAAACTATTACGAGTTGTTCAAATGATTAAAAGGCACTAGTGTAGTGACTTTCTCCAAGGTGGTCAATTGATGGATTGTTTAGTCTAAAGCTAGATTGTCACATTTGGGGAATATGATATAACTGTTGTTCAATTCTACTCACTCTATATCTCTCAGTAGTTTGAGTGATTTTGCCCAAATTGACTTTCTCAAGACCAATTGGGTATGCAAATTTTCACAAGCAATCAGAGTTCAAGTTGGGTATTACTGTCTCTAGGTTTAACCCTTTAATTGTGGCTATCAATCTCTTGAGTACTCTCCGATTCCTTGTTGGACCAATTTCAGATACTTAGGCTCTCTTTCTGAAGAAGAGCCAAAATCAACTAACACAAACTAGTGTTTACAACTAATAATTCAATAATTAAACATAAAATTAGTCCAAATATCAAACACCCATAGTCAATCAAGCCGTAAAACACAAGATCCATCAATTACCTACACTAGGGTTGAGCCACATCCCTAGCTTATGGGTCTAGCTACTCATAATTAGAAAAGAAAATAAAGAAATAGATGAAGAAAAACTCATATTAATTAATTACTAAATTAAACATGAAGATTCAATGTTGAGATACAGCTAAACTTACTCAAAACAGCTAAAATAATCAAAGTTACGAACAACCTTCGGTACAAACTATCTGATTACCTAAAAATGGGAAAAGAATCTATTTATACTAGGCTAAAAATCTCGAACAAAAATACCCACCCCTACGGGGCTAGTACGAACCGCACAAAATCACTTGCGGCCGCACTAGGGCTTTGAACTTGAATAAATGGCTCCCTGAACTTGGGCAAAGTGGACCACACAGAATCGAGTGCAGCCGCTGTGGCTTCTAGTGCGGTCCGCATGAAATGGAGCGGGGACCGCATTAGGCTTCAAAATTGGAATTATCAACTCTCTGAACCTTTTCTCTGCGGACCGCACTAAATTGAGTGCGGCTGCATTGATCCTAGTGTGAACCACACAAAACTTCGTGCGGCCGCATTGCCTTTTTGCCTGAATAGCAGCCTCTTTGAACCTCACAAGTGCGGACCGCACTATAGTGGTGTGCGGCCGCACTGACCCTATTTTGCCTGAGCTTTGTCTTGTCCTGGTACTTGTGCAAGTTTCACTCCTTTTTTGAGCTGATCTTTGACATCTTTTCACCTTGTTGATCAAAGCTGCAATCAAGCACAATTTGTGAGCCTTTGGGACTATTTTGTACACATTTCTAATCAAAACTTAAGCAAAATGTATCAAAATACCTAGTTATCAGTCCCCGAATTCGATCTTACATCAAACAAAGACAAGTGAGCAACATTGAATGTAGCACTTACTTGAAACTCACCAGGAAGGTCCAGCTTGTAAGCATTGTCTCCAATCCTTTCAAGGACTTAAAATGGGCCATCTCCTCTAAGATGCAGCTTTGACTTCCTTTTGGAAAGAAATCTCTCCTTTCTAAAGTGAACCTAAACTGAATCTCTAGATTGAAAAACAACTTGTTTTCGACCCTTATTCTTTCTCAAGACAATTTGCTCATTTTTCTTCTCAATTGCAAGCCTTGTTTGCTCATGAATTTTTTTCATCATTTTAGCATTTTTCCTACCATCAAGATTAGCAATATCATTAGTATGTAATGGTAATAAATCAATGGGAGTAAAGAGATTAAACCGTAAACAACATCAAAAGGAGACATACCTGCAGAAGAATAGATTGTTCTATTGTAAGCAAATTCAATCATAGGTAAGTGATCTTCTGAATAAGTTAATTTACCTTTTAAAACAGACCTCAACATGTTTCCTAAGGTTCTATTAACTACTTCAGTTTGTGGGTGACAAGAAGTAGAAAACAACAATTTAGTGCCTAACTTCCCCCAAAATACACGCCAAAATTGTCTCAAAAACTTAGCATCCCTATCACTAACAATAGTTCTAGGTATACCATGCAATTTAACAACTTCTTTTACAAATAGATCAACAACATGTGAAGCATCATTAGTCTTTAAACAAGGAATAAAACGAGCCATTTTAGAGAACGTATCTACCAAAAAAATATACTATCCTTACCATACCTTGTTCTAGGCAAATCTAACACAAAATCCATAGAAATATCAATCAAAGGTGAAGTAGGTAACAATAAGAGCTAGACCTATAATTGATAGGAAGAACAAGAACAAATTAAGATATGAAACCTATTTAACTCTATGAACTCAGTCAATTATAACCCTAAGCTATAAAAATGAGAGATAGACCTACAATTGATTGGAAGAACAAGAACCAATTAGGATATGTATAAGGCCCCGGAAAATTTCGCTAAGAAAACTATGCTTCAAGATGCTATATAGGCTAATTATGATATTTTTTTTGCTATTAACATGGTGGACATCAATTACACTTGGTAAATATGTGTATACGTCTTATGGTAAGTGATGTAAGGTCCAAATGGAAGCATAAGTAAATGCCAAATGGGAAAAATTTTGTAATAGGCTAAAATTTCAAATGGATTCACACAAGGCTCCACTTTGAACGAACATATCTAAATATTATGAGGTTTATGTGATTAACAAACTATCATATGAAAGGTCTTTGAGTCTAGTTTTTAACGCTTCAAACCGTTCGTCATTTGGACATTCCTACACAAAGTTATGACCAAATTACCAAAGGCTGGAAAAAATGCGATCCTGTGTCAGATTTGCGATCTCAATGTCCATTATGCGGTCCACATTTTTGATCTGTGGTCGCAAATCAGGTCGCAGATTGGACCAGTGTAGTCCAGTTTTGGATGCCAATTTTGCGGTGCATTACGCGGCCAACATTCGCGTTCTGCGGTCCATTCTGCTATAGCAGACCTGACATCGTAGGGTTAATTTTCCTATTTTTATAACCCGACCCCATGTCGATATATTACACCCTACCCTTCATTTTAGGCTTATTTTCTGATACATTTAGAGAGAGAGAAGGGGTCCTAGAGGGATAAGGGGTTCTTCATCAATATTTCTCCTAAAGATCTTGCTTAAACCTTGAAGATTCATCAAGAAAGGGACCTTGGTCATTTTCCTAAAAGGCAAGGGTCTATAATCCAAGATCTTAATTTCTAGATATAACTAGGATAGACCATTAGAAGTGGAATTGATGAGGATAGAAGTGGATATCTTTCATGCATGAGTTCTTAAGAGTATTTGTTAGGTCTTGAGCTAAGGATGGGATGAGGGATGGTAGGATCTTTCACAAAATAGTTTTAAAGACATGATACCCACTTAGTGTTTGAAAATTTGCTCAAATGAACTAGAAATATGGTCACCTCTCTAATTTGTGGTTCGATTTGTCATGTTCCTAAGAGATTGACGTTGCTAAAGAGTCTCGAAGTATAGTAGGACTTAAGGAAAGCTCAATCGAGGTGTGGGCTAAACTTTCTCTCTTGGAAGTGAATTCCATATTGTTTGTAAGTTTAATTGTGGTTTACATACAAAAATTGTATAGTCCTGAGTCACACTTAAATGAAGTTTAGCATGATAATTGGGTGAGAAGAGTTGCTCTGTTTAATGCTCCTAGTTGCTATTGTGTGTACTAAATGACTTGGTTGATTATGTCTACTTGGTCTACTTGTTGATGAGATATAATGACATATGGAAATGAATCAAATAAGGAAGTGTGATACAATTATGAAATAAGTCTCAAATCTTATGAGCTAACTTCCAAAAGAAGAATGGCCTAAAGGTCTTGTACCCGAACTATGCCCATAAGTGGTTGTTTTATATAATGCTTTGCCTTATATATACGATCAATGTGTAATATAATTGTTGGTTGGTATATTCCTCTTTGGGAAGAGTCCCTTATGCTTGATGATTCTATCTCGGTTGAATTCGATAATACATAATTTTCGGAATATTTGGTACATTGATATTGGTTGGTGATCGTTTAAAATAAAGGGATGAAAATGTGAAAAAAACCGAATACGACCACCGTTCCAGGAATAAAGAATCTTGTGAATGGCCAAATGAGCCAAGAAAATACTGCTGTTGTTAGTGACTAGAAATACTAATTGGAATCTATAAATTGTGAAGGATATTGAGGTAAGCATGGTTGCGTTTATTATATATTCGTACACTTGTATTTATACTACAATTGTGTGCAATACTAAATTGAATAAAATATGTTTTTTTTGGGAGTATCTTTAGCAACACCGAGGAAGGGTGGGTCATAAGACTCATTCCTGAAACTACACGTGCCGGTGTTGGGGTGGATCGTGCTTATTCCCCTTAACTGGGATGATCTTGGTAACATTGTAATTTGGTAACGCCAATCCACACGGCATATGTGGGAAGGAAGCTTAGCCGATCGGGCCATGATCGGATGCCATGCCGCATACATGGTGGTATTGTGTTGGAAATCAACAATCTGGAAATTTGAGAAATGGGAATTATAAAAAACTGGAAATTTGTGATTCGGTACATGTCTCTAAAGGGATGACCTAGCCGATCGGGTCGTGATCAGACTCCGTGCTAACAAAGACGGTGGTAAAACTTATATCGGTTCTAGAGATCTCCCAACCAAACAAAAAATTATACTCCCTCCGTTTCAATTTATGTGAACCCATTTGACTGGGCACGGAGTTTAAGAAAAGAGAGAAGACTTTTTATCTTGTGGTGTAAAATGAGGCACCTTTATTTTGTGTGGCTAAAAATCATTGCATAAAGGTAAATTGTTTCCAAATAAGGAAAGGGGCCATTCTTTTTGGCACGGACTAAAAAGAAAATAGGTTCACATAAATTGAAACGGAGGGAGTATATATTATTTTCATAAACTAGAGGACTAACATGTTTCAAAATTGGGTGTTAGAATATTGTTGATCTTGACTTACTGTTTGTAGATTCTTTGCTTGTATGGATATTCTATTCTAAAATAGGACTTTTAGCCTTACATACTAGTGCTATTCGATGGCACTAACGTCCCTTTTGCCGGGGGCGCTACATTCGTGTTATGATTGTAGGTGATTCTATAGCAGATACTCTAGCCCATCGGCAGTAGCACCTCCTCTACTTTTTGTCAGCTGTGTTGGTGAGACCCACTCCATCCCGGGGTCATGTTATATATCTTTTGTTCACTTTCTGAATACATTTTGAGGTATAGCCGGAGCCTTGTTGCCGGCATTTCTCTATTGCTCTTATCTTGTATTTAGAGGCTCCGTAGACTATTGTGGGTGGTGGTTGATGTTGGGAGTCCGGGCTAGAAATGTTGGTACTTGATAAGCAATTTTTTTCATTAAATTTGTAAACTTGTAATATTTTGAAAACTAAATGAAGCAATTAGAAAGAATGAAATGAGGGTTGCTAACAACAGATTTCCTTGTGTTTTATTAAATGGGATAATATCCCCTCTTTATTTATGAACTAGTTTGGGTAGAATGAATAGCAGGCTTGCTCAGTCAGGTTTACTCGGATGAGCGCCGGTCGCGCTCCTCGGATTTTTGGGCGTGACAAACTTGGTATCAGAGCCTAAGGTTTTAAAGTGTCCTAGGATGTCTCAGAGCCGTGTCTAGTAGAGTCCTTCTTATTAGTGTGTGGTCGACCACATCTATAAGTTGGAGGCTATTTGGACATTTAGGAATTTCACCCTTCTTTGAAATTCTGGATCGTGCTATAGAGCTCACGATATAGATCTAATTTCCTTGTTATGTTCCATTTCTCAGATGAGTAATCCATGAGTGCGAAGCAAAAAAGAAGGAGTAACCCCGCCATTGAATATGAATTTAGGGGAGATTGCGCATGAGTTCGTAGGGAGGACGCGTCAAGTTGTGAAAGGATTGGAGGAACTTGTTGCTAAGGGAAGTGTCCTTGTCCCTGCTAATATCTCCGCACCACCGGAGAGTGCGGTGAGAGCATCTAAGAAACGAAAGAGGGCTGTTGGTACTAATAAGCCAAAATACTCAGTTTGCTAGAAGCGTCACTTGGGGAGATGTTGGATGACTCTCGGGATATGTTACAGTTGTGGAAAGAGGGGGCACAAGAAGGATAAATTCCCTAGGTTGGGTACGCCTATCTTGGTCTGCCCGGTATGTGGGAAGGAACATTTAACATGTCGTGAGCATGCCCAACAACGTGTTTGGGGTGGTAGATCAGGGAAATTCCAAGGGCCCGCATAGCAAACCAACACTGGAATGGGTACTCCCGCATTGGAAGCTTGGGGAAAGGACGAGGGCGAAGTGTATAGTCTATGCAAGGATGGTGATTATCAGGTCGGTGGGGTGAGTCAGTTTAGTAGACCTCGCCCCCGTTGTGTGAATTATGGGAAATGTCATCCGGGAGTATGTCGCTATGGTACCAATGTGTGCTACAAGTGTGGTATGTTAGGTCACCTTCAAAGAGATTGTCATTTATCTAGCCAGATCACAGGCAGGGGTGTAGCGCAACCAGCTAGTTCTACAACTACTTCATCTATAGCTATGAGGGAGCAGTCGAGGGTGATATTCGGAACTCGGGGGGACCAAATAGGTTCTATGCTATGAGGAAGCATCAGAGGTCGGAGTCTTTTCCGGGTGTGGCTACATGTATATTGACTTTTCAATCTCCTGGTGTATATGCTCTTATTGATTCCGATTTCGATATGTTATATGTCAATCCTAGTATTACTGTGGAATTTGGGATAGATTCAGGATGACCTTATAGTCCATTATGTGTATCTACCCTTTGAGCGAGATGTATTACTCGTGAAGCCTCTTTAATACAATTATCTTACTTGCAACCTCTTGTGGAATTGAGTCTTACAATGATTTCCTGAATGGATTCAGTATCCGAGGGTACCTAATTCTACTTGCTTTCCTAGACTCTCACTAAGGAACCATATCTTTTGAATTTCTTACAAGTCATTTTACTCAAAAAGATAACATGTATTCACTTGTTCTTATGCATAACCCGTCATAAAATTTGCCTATGTGGTACCAAATTCTGTGTAAAGCAGCCCGATATTGTGTTCCTTCTTGAGTCCCTCTTTTCTCCCTAGTGTAGATGACTTTTATGGTTCAAATAAACACTCTGCTCCTTCTTTAATATTATCATAAAGTTTTTCACTATCTAGTGAGATGAGATCCTATCTCGGCTCCTATTATAGATGTGCATATCAGTTGAAGCGGGGCGGTTATTTATATAAGCTTCTGAGAAATTTGAGATATTCACAAACCCGCCATAAGAAGGACCTTTCTTTTCCTATTGTAGTATGACTTTCGTTCTCACTTAAATTGTTCCGCAATAAGTAACTCATTTTATTCCTAGTATTGAAGTTGTCGTAAAGTGGCCAGGTATCGCAGCCGTAGAATTATGATAATAGGACCGTGTCAATCTTCATCTTATAAGAAAAGAGTTTATTCCCTCTCCAGCCAGTACCTGAAACCCCCTCTATATTTTTAATGAGTCCTGGCAATGTGGACTCAATCGTGAAAGGTTCGTATTTGGTGTTTCAGATTTGGCGCGTATCATATTAATTTGAAAGGCAAGTTGTCGTATCTTCATCATTTCTCGTATAGGATAAACTATCAAGATGGGTTGAGCGGTTCATAGTATACTAACCTCACAAGTGCTTAACTTCTATTTCATTATCACGGGCTTATGGATCAGGTTCCTTGTATCAACCAATCTTAGGAGTGTAATTCGACATTATACCTTGAAACCCCTATCTCATTCAAGGTGTTAGAGTATTCCCACTCTTGATAATTCAATCTTCCCCACGCTCCAGGAGTCGATAGGTGGTACGTACCTAGATATTCCTCCGTAAATAATTTCTATTGCCGATATGCTATCTAAATTCATGCCTTATTGTTCCAACCAATGATTTTATCGCAACGATTAATCGTGTCATCATAATCCGTAGTAAGTGTTATACCATATGGGCTTAAGCATGTCAAAGGGTAGCGTTATCCTGCGGTTAACCGAATTGGGTAGGAACTCTATGGTTGTATTCATTCTAGCCCTCTCAGAATAATGGTTAAAAGTCGCAAAATGTTTAAACTCGGGTGTCCGACATAAGGATCTAGATTTAAAGAAAGTGCGCAAGCTATTCTCAAGGTTTCTTCTAGGAAGATGCTATGCGAATTGTTCCTAAGGGTAAAGTAGATGTAGTACATTTTAGAATTTAATAAGCCTTAAAAGAGATGGGTCCAGTTATGAATATGATGTCCCTGTGTCGTATCGTTGCCCTCCATGATTCCGATGTTCCATGTATATGTGTCTAAAGAGGTGATTGGGAACTTTCGGTATATCATTCCGATCAAAATTATTGAAGGTGAAGTTAATGGGCAGTTAGCTTATGCGAGATATCTAGCTGTCATTCTTGTTATATGAGTTTGGAGGTTGGGATTGTTTCTGTATGTTGTGGAAAAGCTTGTAAGTTGATAAGGCCACCTTGAAGGCCGAAAGTATCGTGGAAAGAAAATATTTTCGCTTGATCGTATAACAATTGATTTTGATTTGAAAGGTACCTTATAGGTGTTGTGATCTAAAAATGTGCAATCCATGTCCAGGTATCATCGTGATAGCGTGGTGCTTATAATACTGAGGTTCTTATTATTGATGTATACATTATGGTAATTTGTCGAGTTGTGGATGTGTTTTTAGGATGGTGTTAGTGGTTCTCTGACAGGTGGATAGGTCTAGTT
Source organism: Nicotiana glauca (assembly GCA_026770625.1). Taxonomy (NCBI): domain Eukaryota; kingdom Viridiplantae; phylum Streptophyta; class Magnoliopsida; order Solanales; family Solanaceae; genus Nicotiana; species Nicotiana glauca. Next base: position 37,588 of record MU705454.1, on the reverse strand, counting down.
ACAAAGGAAACTCTGCCGAAATTTCTAAAAAATTTAGGAGTTAGTCAAAATTTAGGGACTTGAGGTAAGATAGAAAAGAAATATGTTATGTTGGGTGTTTGGGTCAGGCTCTACCTCTCATTCGAGGACAAATGATCCTAAGGGGGGGAGAATGTAAGGCCCCGGAAAATTTCGCTAGGAAAACTATGCTTTGTGATGCTATATAGGCTAATTATGATATTTTATATGTGCTATTAACATGGTGGACATCAATTAGACTTGGTACATATGTGTATAAGTCTTATGGTAAGTTATGTGAGGTCCAAATGGAAGCCTAAGTGTATGCCAAATGGGAAAAATTTCGTAACAGGCTAAAATTTCAAATGGATTCGCACAAGGCTCCATTTTGAACGAGCATATCTAAATATTTATGAGGTTTTATGTGATTAACAACCTATCATATGAAAGGTCTTTGAGTCTAGTTTCCAACGCTTTAAACCGTTTGTCATTTGGACATTCCTACACAAAGTTATGACCAAATTACCAAAGGTTGGAAAAAAATGCGATCCTGTGTCAGATTTGCGATCTCAATGTCCATTATGCGGTCCGCATTTTTGATCTGCGGTCGCAAATCATGTCGCAGATTGGACCAATTTTAGACACCGATTTTGCAGTGCATTATACGGCCAGCATTCGCGTTCTGCGGTCCATTCTGTTATAGCAGACTTGACATCGTAGGGTTAATTTTTCTATTTTTATAACCCGACCCCATGTCGATATATTACACCTACCTTTCATTTTAGGCTCATTTTATGATACATTTAGAGAGATAGAAGGGGTCCTAGAGGGAGAAGGGGTTCTTCATCAATATTTCTCCTAAAGATCTTGCTTAAACCTTGAACATTCGTCAAGAGAGGCACCTTGGTCATCTTCCTAAAAGGTAAGGGTCTATAATCCAAGCTTTTAATTTCTAGATATAACTAGGATAGACCATTAGAAGTGTAATTGATGAGGATATAAGTGGATATCTTTCATGCATGAGTTCTTAAGAGTATATGTTAGGTCTTGAGCTAAGGATGGGATGAGGGATGGTAGGATCTTTCACAAAATAGTTTTAAAAGCATGATACCTACTTAGTGTTGAAAATATGCTCAAATGAACTAGAAATATGATTACCTCTCTAATTTGTGGTTCGATTTGTCATGTTCCTAAGAGATTGACGTTGCTAAGAGTCTCGGAGTATAGTAGGACTTAAGGAAAGCTCAATCGAGGTATGTAGGCTAAACTTTCTCTCTTGGAAGTGAATTCCATATTGTTTGTAAGTTTAAGTGTGGTTTACCTACCAAAATTGTATAGTCCTGAGTCGCATCTTAAATGAAGTTTAGCATGCTAATTGGGTGAGAAGAATTGCTCTGTTTAATGCTCCTAGTTGCTATTGTGTGTACTAAATGACTTGGTTAATTATGTCTACTTGGTCTACTTGTTGATGAGATGTAATGACATATAGAGATGAATCGAATAAGGAAGTGTGAAACAATTATGAAATAAGTCTCAAATCTTATGAGCTAACTTCCAAAATTAGAATGGCCTAAAGGTCTTGTACCCGAACTATACCCATAAGTGGTTGTTTTATATAATGCTTTGCCTTATATATACGATCAATGTGTAATATAATTATTGGTTGGTATATTCCTCTTTGGGAAGAGTCCCTTATGCTTGATGATTCTATCTCGGTTGAATTCGAAAATACATAATTTCCGGAATATTTGGTACATTGATATTGGTTGGTTATCTTTGAAAATAAAGGGATGAAAATGTGAAAAAACCCCAATACGGCCACCGTGCCAGGAATTAAGAATCTTGTGAATGGCCAAATGAGCCAAGGAAATACTGTTGTTGTTGGTGACTGGAAATACTAATTGGAATCTATAAATTGTGAAGGATATTGAGGTAAGAATGGTTGCGTTTATGATATATTCGTATGCTTGTATTTATACTACAATTGTTTGCAATACTAAATTGAATCAAATATGGTTTTTTGGGAGTATCTTTAGCAACACCGAGGAAGGGTGGGTCATAAGACTCATTCCTGAAACTACACGTGCCAGTGTAGGGGTGGATCGTGCTTATTCCCCTTAACTGGGATGATCTTGGTAACATTGTAATTTGGTAATGCCAACCCACATGAAATATGTGGGAAGGAAGCTTAGCCGATCGGGCTGTGATCGGACGCCATGCCGCACACATGGTGGTATTGTACTGAAAATCAACAATCTGGAAATTTGAGATCTGGGAATTCCAAAAAATTGGAAATTTGTGATTTGGTACATGTATCTAAAGGGACGACCTAGCCGATCGGGTCGTGATCGGACTTCGTGCTAACAAAGACGGCGGTAAAACTTATATCAGTGCTAGAGATCTCCCAACCAAACAAAAAATTATATATATTATTTTCATAAACTAGAGGAGTAACATGTTTCAAAAATGGGTGTTAAAATATTGTTGATCTTGACTTACTGTTTGTAAATTCTTTGCTTGTATGGATATTCTATTCTGAAATAGGACTTTCAGCCTTACATACTAGTGCTATTCGACGGCACTAACATCCCTTTTGCTAGGGGCGCTACATTCGTGTTATGATTGTAGGTGGTTCTATAGCAGGTACTCCAGTCCACCAGCAGTAGCACCTCCTCTACTTTTCGTCAGCTGTGTTGGTGAGCCCCACCCTATCCCGGGGTCATTTTATATATCTTTTGTTCACTTTTTGAATACATTTTGAGGTATAGCCGGAGCCTTGTTGCCGGCATTTCTCTATTGCTCTTATCTTGTATTTAGAGGCTTCGTACACTATTGTGGGTGGTGGTTGATGTTGGGAGTCCGGGCTAGAAATGTTGGTACTTGATAAGCATATTTTTCATTAAATTTGTAAACTTGTAATATTTTAAAAACTAAATGAAGCAATTAGAAAGAATGAAATGAAAGTTGCTAACGACAGATTTCCTTGCATTTTATTAAATGGGATAATATCCCCTCTTTATTTATGAAGTAGTTTGGGTAGAATGAAACATAACAGGCTTGCTCAGTCGGGTTTACTCGGATGAGCGCCGGTCACGCTCCTCAAATTTTTGGGCGTGACAATATGAAGACTAATTACCTCTATGAACTCAATCAATTGTAACCCTAAGCTATGAAGCCCTCAAGAGATTGGCAACTCTTGTAAACTCGGATAAAGTAATTAAGAATTTAACAATTCACTACTAATTGCTCACCAACTAAGACTAATTTAGCACTAATGAAAGCAGTAAAGGCATAAACATAAATGTATTAATTAAAAGATAAGGATAAAGAGTGAGACTTGCATGTCTTCAAGTTTGTCATTCATCAAGTGTACCTAAAATAAAAGCCTTAAGGGCTATTTATTCTAGAGTGGGTATTTAGCTACAAATGACCCAAAATTCCCTTAAGCTAATTCTAAGGAGCTTAGCTATTTATTACAAGTATATCTTTCTTATTCTTGACTCCTTTGAAGTACTCCAATGCTATGATGTTAACTTGGAAATTGTTACGCATGCTCATCACGCATATATCATGTTGATGCTATCATTCCCCTCTAATTGAAAAGAATTCGTCCCTGATCGAGTCCAACCCTGCACTACTATTGAGTAGTGAGAGAGGTCGAAGCAGCTTTTACCCGATTAAGGTCAGGATCAATTTTCACAGGGAGCTAGATATTAGAGTTGGGTGTCTATCTAAAGTGGAGTTGTGTATTTTCTCCAAATTGCACTTCTGCACATTTTTAGATTTTGATTACAACAACAACAACTACCCAGAATAGTCCCACAAAGTGGAGTCTGGGGAGGGTAATATGTAGACAGGCCTTACCCCTACCTGAAAGGGCAGAGAGGCTGTTTCCAATCGACCCTCGGCTCAGGGAAGGAAAGGAAAAACAAAAACAAAAACAAAAGAGCATTAGTAACTCCAGCGGAAATCGCATAAATAATTTTTTAATCATAAGAACCATAAATACAATGACATGCAATATTATCAAACAGTAACTACCATATATAACTACCATAAGGGGGACACAATCCAATACACAAATCATCTATGGAGAGCCCTACCAAGCCCCACCCAACCCCGGGAAAGGAGTACGAAAAATTCTAGAAGCCCCTATCCTACAACCCTGATACTAGACCTCCAGACTTTCCTATTTCAGAGACTTAGTTTTTTATTATGATTCTAATTTTATAAAACTACAATATTCATTTAAATTAAACTAAACTAAACTAGGATTAAACTATTACGAGTTGTTAGAATGATTAAATGGCACTAGTGTAGTGACTTTCGCCTAGGTGGTCAATTGATGGATTCTTGAGTCTAAAGCTAGATTGTCACATTTGGGGAGTATGATATAACCGTTGTTCGATTCTACTCACTCTATACCTCTCGGTAGTTTGAGTGATTTTGCCCGAATTAACTTTCTCAAGACCAATTGGTATTTGCACAAGCAATCAGGGTTCAAGTTGGGTATTACTGTCTCTAGGTTTAACCCTTTAATTGTGGCTATCAATCTCTTGAGTACGCCCCGTTTCCTTGTTGGACCAATTTCAGAGACTTAGGCTCACTTTCTCAAGAAGAGCCAAAGTCAACTAACACAAACTAGTGTTTACAACCACTAATTCAACAATTAAACATGAAATTAGTCCAAATATCAAACACCCATAGTCAATCAAGCCCTAAAACACAAGACCATCAATTACCCACACTAGGGTTGAGCCACAACCCTAGCTTATGGGTCTAGCTACTCATAATTAGAGAAGAAAACAAAGAAATAGATGAAGAAAAACTCATATTAATTAATTACTAAATTAAACTTGAAGATTCAATGTTGAGATACAGCTAAACTTACTCAAAACAGCTAAAATAATCGAAGTCACGAACAACCTTCAGTACAATCTATTCGATTACCTAAAATGGGAAAAGAATCTATTTATACTAGGCTAAAAATCTCGGACAAAAATACCCACCCTTGCTAGTACGAACCGCACAAAATCACTAGCGGTTGCACTAGGGCTTTGAACTTGAATAAACGACTCCCTGAACTTGGGCAAAGAGGACCGCACCGAATCGAGTGCAGCCGCGGTGGCTTCTAGTGCGGTCCACATGAAATGGAGCGCGGACCGCATTAGGCTTCAAAATTGGACTTATCAACTCGCTTTGCCTTTTTGCCTGAATAGCAGCCTCTTTGAACCTCACCAGTGCGGACCGCAAAGAATGGTGTGCGGCCGCACTGACCCTGTTTTGCCTGAGCTTTGTCTTGTCCTGATACTTGTGCAAGTTTCACTCCTTTTTTGAGCTGATATTTGACATCTTTTCACCTTGTTGATCAAACCTGCAATCAAGCACAATTTGTGAGCCTTTGGGACTATTTTGTACACATTTCTAATCAAAACTTAAGCAAAATGTATTAAAATACCTTGTTATCAGTCCCCGAATTCGATCTTACATCAAACAAAGACAAGTGAGCAACATTGAATGTAGCACTTACTTGAAACTCACCAGGAAGGTCTAGCTTGTAAGCATTGTCTCCAATCCTTTCAAGGACATGAAATGGGCTATCTCCCTAAGATGCAACTTTGACTTCCTTTCGGAAGGAAATCTCTCCTTTCTAAAGTGAACCCAAACTGAATCTCCAGATTGAAAAACAACTTGTTTTCGACCCTTATTCTTTCTCAAGACAATTTGCTCATTTTTCTTTTTAATTGCAAGCCTTGTTTGCTTATGAATTTTTTTCATCATTTTAGTATTTGTCCTACCATCAAGATTAGCAATATCATTAGTAGGTAATGGTAATAAATCAATGGGAGTAAAGAGATTAAAACCATAAACAACCTCAAAAGGAGACATACCTGCAGAAGAATAGATTGTTCTATTGTAAGCAAATTCAATCATAGGTAAGTGATCGTCTGAAGAAGTTAATTTAACTTTCAAAACAGCCCTCAACATGTTTCCTAAGGTTCTGTTAACTACTTCAATTTGTGGGTGACAAGCAGTAGAAAACAACAATTTAGTGCCTAACTTCCCCCAAAATACATGCCAAAAGTGTCTTAAAAACTTAGCATCCCTATCACTAACAATAGTTCTAGTATACCATGCAATTTAACAACTTCTTTTACAAATAGATCAACAACATGTGAAGCATCATTAGTCTATAAACAAGGAATAAAACGAGATATTTTAGAGAACGTATCTACTAAAACAAATATACTATCCTTACAATACCTTGTTCTAGGCAAATCTAACACAAAATTCATAGAAATATCAATCCAAGGTGAAGTAGGAATAGTTAATGCCGTGTAAAGACCATGTGGTAACACTTTAGATTGAGTTGTTTACATTCCAAACATTGTGCACACACCCTTTCAACATTTTTTTTCATGCCAGGCCAAAAAAACTTTCAGCAAGTATGTCTAGTGTCTTTGGGACTCCAAAGTGACCCATAAGCCCTCCACAATGTGCTTCCCTTATAAATATTTCACTTAAAGTGTAATTAGGAATACATTACTTATTTTTCTTAAAAAGAAACCCATCTTGAAGATTAAACCTCTCAAAAGAGCCCAACTTACAATCTGCAAAAATCTTTCCAAACTCAACATCATTATCATAAAGTCCCTTGATTTGATCAAAACCCATCAATTTAGAAGTCAAAATAGAAACTAAGACATACCTTCTTGAAAGTGCATCAGCAACAACATTCTCTTTCCCTTGTTTGTAAGAAATTACATAAGGAAAAGTTTCAATGAATTCAACCCACTTACCATGCCTCCTACTAAGCTTACCTTTACTTTTCAAGTACTTCAGGGATTCATGGTCAGTTTTAGTGACAAACTCTCTTGGCCACAAGTAATGTTGTCGTATTGCTAACGCCCTTACCAAAGCATATAGCTCTTTGTTATAAGTGGAATAGTTCAATGTGGCTCCACTCAAATTCTCAGTAAAGTAGGCAATAGGTTTAGAATCTTGCATCAAAACAACACCTATTCCTTTGCCAGAAGTATCACATTCAATTTCAAAAGATTTAGAGAAATCAGGCAATTGTAACAAAGGAGCACAACATAATTTTTATTTCAACAAATTAAAAGCATCATCTTGTTCTTTACCTCCTTGTGAAGAACTTATCATTTTTAATAACTTCAGTTAAAGGACAAGAAATGGTGCTAAAGTCTCTCACAAATCTCCTATAAAAACTAGCAAGTCCATGAAAACTCCTAACTTCAATTACACTCTTAGGTTTAGGCCATTCCTTTATTGCTTTGATTTTCTCTTCATCAACCTCAACTCCTTTAGAGCTAACTATAAAACCCAAAAAAATCACACGATCCACACAAAAAGTACACTTTTTAATGTTAGAAAATAAAAGTGGCTTTCTAAGAACTTCAAAAACTTGTTTTAGGTGTTATACATGCTCCTCTAAAGTGTTAGAAAAGATCAAGATATTATCAAAGTACACCACAACAAATTTCCCAGGAAAATCATTAAGGATATGATTCATTAATCTCATTAAAGAGCTAGGTGCATTAGTGTCACGATCCCAGTTCGCCCTCCGTGAACATGTCGTGATGGCACCTAGTCCCTATGACTAGGTAAGCTTAAAAATGAAGAAACAACATAAGTTGTGGAAACAAATAATTAAAACTGAACAAACTAGAAGGAAAACTGTATATAAATACCGCTCGGCATATACAACTCAATAACGCGGAAGTCTACAATATCATCCCAAAACCCGAAAACTCACGGGAACACAAGGTAACAGAAGGTAATACACTGCTCTAACTCCAAAATGTCTAAACAACAGTACAAAAGGAAAGCTAACTGCTAAAGCTAGAATAAGATAGAGACTCCTGGTCTGTGGACGCGACATATGTACCTCGAAGTCTCTGATAGATCTCTTCGCCTCGAGGATAATACGCCTGGGTAGAGATACCTAGATCTGCACATGAAAAACATGCGCAGAAGGGGCTTGAGTACACCACAGCGGTACTCAGTAAGTTCCAAGCCTTACCTCGATCAGGTAGTGACGAGGAACGTCAGGGCCCTACTGAGAATAAACATAATAATAAGTCTTGCAACAGTATGAAATAAACAAAAATAATGAGTACAACTATGAAGTAAGACAGGTTATACAAGGCAACAAATAATGCACAGAGAGTAATGTAACATGGAGTAAAACAACTCAATATCAATACCAACAGCGAGGATCTCCCAGGATACTGTCCTGTAGTCCACTTCATCTACTGCCCAAGGAGCTCCCGGGATACCGTCCCGTAGTCCATCATATGAGTATATCCGAAGGATCATTCGGGATATAGTCCCGTAGTCCAACTATCAATGTGTAATCTAACCCGTAGTCCCAAAGTAAATGTGCAAGGGGATCTACCGAAAATCTAACCCGTAGTCCCAAAGTAAATGTGCAGGGGGATCTACCGAGAATCTAACCCGTAGTCCCAAAGTAAACAAACAAAGGGGGCGGGGGAGCTACCGGAATCCCACATCTGTAGTCCCAATGTAAATACGCAGTCTCAACAAGAACATATTCAGAAATGAAGTTCAAAAATACAAGGCAACAGGTAGTTCTAGCCTAACATGCTTCACGTAGTACAAACAAAGCAACTTAAACAAATAGGCAATTTAGATCAACTAAGCATGCTTTTCTAAAATAACACAGGCTATAATTGCAAATAGAATAAAGCAGGTAAAAAAGAAACCCCGTCTAAATATTTAAGTAGAACAAGATTTTCAACAATTAGCTCAAGTACGCGCTCGTTACCTCACGTACAAGGCATTCAATTACCAAATATCATATCCTAAGGGGAAGGTCCTCCACACAAGGTTAGACAAGCCACTTAACTCGAACTGGCTCCAAAATCAACTCGAAATCACACTTTCGCCACGAGTATCCGTCTCCAAATGGCCCAAAACTATTCAATTTAATTACATATCGTAAATAACATATTAAACAACTGATTCTACTATTTAATTCAAAGCTAAGACGTGAAATTAGGTAAAATAACCAAAATGCCCCTCAGGCCAACATCTCGAAATCGGATGAAATTAACATTTTTAGAACCCTCATACTCTCACGAGTCCACCCTTATATAAATCTCTCAAATCGGAGTTCAAACACTCACTCAAAACTCAAAAATTTGGTCTATGAACTTTTATCAATTTTTCATCTAAAATCCGAAATTAAAAGGAGAATTCGTGATTAGATTATTGGGTTATGAGCAAAAAGGTGTTTAGAATCGTTACCCAATCAATGCCTCTGAAAAACCCTCGAAATCGCCCTCAAATCCTAGCTCTCTAGCTTGAATTTTGGTAATAATGGCTAGCCACTCGTTTTGAAATGTTTATATCTGCCCAGTTATTTAATGAATCGCGAATGCGGAGGAAGTCACGCGTTCGCGAAGAAGGAAAAATTGAAGGCTATCAAATTTCCCTTCGCGAATGCGATGAGCAGCATGCAAACGCGAAGGCCTGGGCTGACAAGGCTACGCGAACATGACACTGATAGTGCGAATGCGATGAATAAAATAGGCTCAACACTTAGAGCCACATAGAACTACGCGAACGCGATGAATTAGCTATGAACGCGAAGGAGGAAAAAGATGAAGCTTCGAGAACGTGGAAGGATTCATGAGAACGCGAAGGGGAAAAAGTCAGAGCTTCGCGAACGCGAAGAAGAAAATTGGTCTGCAACTGCTGAAGGGTTTTTTGCAATTTTTCACAACTCCAAAATGCTCCGTTGAGCACCTCAAGCACACCCGAGTCCCCCGGTACCTCAACCAAACCTACAAAATTATCCTATAACATCATTCAAACTTGTACCAATCCTTAAACAACCTAAAACAAAGTCGGAAACTCGAATTAATCAATCATTTAAGCCTAAGAACTTCAAATTCTCTCAAAACACGCTTTCGATAAAAAATCTAACCAAACCACGTCCGAATGACATAAAATTTTACACACACATCCCAAAAGACATGACGGAGCTACTGCCCGGGGATAAAAAGGTTTGCGAGGAAGAATCAATGGCCAATGGTTCTACAACTGCAACAACACTTACTGAAAAGACTATTCTACGACCAGCCGCCTACTTAATTACCTGGAATTCCATTCCGACTCTCGGATCAAAATCTCAGTATCGGACCGAAAACTTCAAAAATTCAAATTTTGACACTTCAAGCCTAAATTAACTACGGACCTCCAAAACACATTCCGAACACGCTCCCAACCCCGAAATCACCTAACGGAGCCAACGAAAACATTGGATTTCCATTCCGAGGCTGTCTTCACACTGTTCCGACTACGAGTAACTTTCCAACACTTAAGCACTCATTTAGGGACTAAGTGTCCCAAAACTCTCCGAAACTCAAAACCGAACATCCCGACAATTCAATTTAGCAGAAATAAACTTGGGGAAAGCAGTTAATAGGGATTGGGGCATAAATTCTTAAGACGACCGGCCGGGTCGTCACATCGTCCTACACTTAAACATTCGTTCATCCTCGAACGAGCATAGAGACATACATGAAGTAGTGAAAATATGAGGGTAACGGCTGTGCATATCCTGCTCGGTCTCCCTGGTTGCCTCATCGGCCGGCTGACCCTGCTACTGAACCTTTACTGAAGCAATGTTTTTTGACCTCAACTTTCTAACATGCCTGTCCAATATAGCCACTGGCTCCTCAAATTAGGATAGATCCTTGTCCAGCTGGACTGAACTAAAATCCAACATGTGAGACGGGTCATCGTGATATCTCCAGAACATCGAAACATGAAATACCGGATGAACTCCTACCAAGCTGGGAGGTAAGGCAAGCTCATAAGCAAACTACCCAACATGCCTCAGTACCTCAAAAGGGCCAATAAATTTCGGACTCAACTTCCCTTTCTTCCCAAATCTCATAACGCCCTTCATAGGTGAAACCCGAAGCAAAACCTACTCTTTGACCATATACGAAACATCACAAACCTTCCTGTCTGCGTAGCTCTTGTATCTAGACTGGGCTGTATGGAGTCTATCCTGAATCACCTTAACCTTCTCCAATGCATCCTGAACCAACTCTGTGCCCAATAGCCTGGACTCACCTGGCTCAAACCAATTCATTGGAGATATACACCTCCTACCATATAAAGCCTCATACGCTGCCATCTGAATGCTGGATTGATAACTATTGTTGTAAGCAAACTCCGCCAATGGCAAGTACTGATCCCAAGACCCTCCTAACTCAATCACACACGCACGTAGCATATCCTCAAGAATCTGAATAGTGCGCTCGGACTGTTCGTCCGTCTGGGGGTGAAATGTTGTGCTCAACTCCACCTGAGTACCCAACTCCTGCTGAACGACCATCCAGAGCCGTGATGTAAAATGAGTACCTCTATCTAAAATAATGGAAACTGGAATACCATGCAGACGAACGATCTCCTGGATATAAATCTCCGCCAACTGCTCCAATGAATAATAGTACACATAGGAATAAAATGAGTGGACTTGGTCAGTCGATCTACAATCACTAAAATGGAATCAAACTTCTTCAAGGTCCGTGGGAGTCCAACTACAAAGTCCATGGTGATCTGCTCCTACTTCCACTCCGAAATCTCTATTTGCTGAAGCAACCCACCCGGTCTCTAGTGCTCATACTGTCGCTCCTTGATACGATCGAATAAGGAAGACCGAGAAACCATGCTAGGTAGGACCCGACTAGACTCCGAAAGATCCAATCTCTGAAGCTGGTAAATATGCCAAACCCCGCAAACTCTCTGCCCAACGACTCAATGCATCCGCTACCACATTGGCCTTGCCCGAGTGATACATAATAGTAACATTTCCTTCAACAACTCTAACCACCTCCTCCGGCGCAAATTTAGATCCTTTTGCTTGAACAAGTGCTGCAAACTCCGGTGGTCAGTATAGATCTCACAATGCACACTGTACAAATAATGATGCCAGATCTTTAAGGCATGAACAATAGCAGCTAACTCAAGGTCGTGGATAAGGGAATTCTTCTCATGTATCTTTAATTATCTGGACGCGTAGGCAATCACCCTATCGTCCTGTATCAATACCGCTCTGAGGCCAACCCGTGAGGTATCACAATAAATAGTATAGGACCCCGAACCAGTAGGCAATATCAAAATTGGGGATGTAGTCAAAGCTGTCTTGAGCTTCTAAAAGCTCGCCTCACACTCCTCTGTCCACTAAAATAGGGCACCCTTCTGGGTCAATCTAGTCATAGGGGCCGCAATGGACGAAAATCCCTCCACAAAACGAAGGTAGTAGCCTGCCAAACCAAGGAAACTGTGAATCTCTGTAGCTAAGGATGGCCTGGGCCAACTCTGCACGGCCTCTACCTTCTTCGAATCCACCCGAATGCCCTTACTCGATACCACGTGGCCTAAGAATGCCACAGAACTCAACCAAAACTCACATTTTGAGAACTTTGCACATAACTTATTTTTTCTCAAGGTCTGAAGCACGGTCCTCTGGTGCTGCTCATGATCTTCCCGACTCGGGGAATACGAATACACCCGAATATCATCAATAAAAACAATAACAAACGAGTCGAGATATGGCTTGAACACACTGTGCATCAAATGCATAAAAGCTGCTGCGGCATTGGTCAACCCAAATGACATAACAAGGACTTCATAATGACCATACCGAGTCCTGAAGGCAGTCTTCGGGATATCTGGCTCCTGAATCTTCAACTGATGGTAACCTGAGCGCAAGTCAATCATAGAAAACACCTGTGCGCTCTGAAGTTGGTCAAACAGATCATCATTACAAGGCAAAGGATAATGGTTCTTCATTGTAACCTTGTTCAACTGGCGATAATCGATACACATGCGCATAGAACCATCATTTTTCTTCACAAACAAGACAGGAGCACCCCAAGGTGAGACACTAGGTTGAATAAAACCCTTATCAAGCAATTCCTCACAACTGATCCTTTAACTCCTTCAACTCAAGAGGATCCATACGATACGGAGGAATGGAAATGGGCTGAGTGCCTGGCAACAAATCAATGCCAAAATCAATGTCTCTATCGGGCGGCATGCCCGGAAGATCAGCGGGAAACACATTGGGATAATCCTGTACTACTGGAATTGAATCAACAGAAGGGGTATCAGTACTGACATCTCTCACATAAGCTAAATACATGGCACACCCCTTCTCAACCATACACTGAGCTTTAAGGAAAGAGATAACTCTACTGGGAGTGTGATCTAAAGTACCACTCCACTCCACATGCAGAATACCTGGCATAGCTAGTGTCATGGTCTTGGCGTGACAATCAAGAATAGCATAATGGGGCGACAACTAGTCCATGCCCAAAATAATATCAAAATCAACCATACTGAGTAACAATAAATCTGCTCTGGTCTCAAAACCACGAATAGTAACCAGACATGACCGATAAATGTGGTCTACAACAAGAGAATCACCCACATGAGTAGAAACATATACAGGAGAACTCAAGGAATCTCGGGCTACACCCAAATGCGAAGAAAAATAAGAAGATACATAAGAGTAAGTATAGCCCAGATCGAATAGAACTGATGCCTCTCTGTGACAAACTAGTATAATACCTATAATGATAGAGTCGGAGGCAAAAGCCTCGGTACGAGCAGGAATAGCATAATATCTGGCTTGGCGTCCCCCTCGAGGGTGACCTCTACCTCCCCGACCTCCGCCCCTAGCCGGATGGGCAAATGGGGTAGTAGTTGGAGCTGTGATCATGGCCTGAGAACACTGAGGAGCACGCTGTGGCTTAGCAGTCTGTGAAGATGCACCCCTACCTAGTCTAGGGCGGTCCCTAACCATATGGAGTGTATCACCACACTTGAAACAAGCTCTGGGAGGACGCGGTGACTGTGAATGACTAGGGCCATGTCTGCTGGACTGACCTCTAAAAGCACCTCGTACCGGAGGCGTGTTAGAAACTGGAGGTGCATAGTAAGGCTCCTGAGGTCTAGGCGGAGTTGGAGCACTGCTAGCTGCTGGAAGAGCTGAATGAATGGGACGACCCACATAACCCTTTCTATGACGACCTATTGCTGGGGTACGGGTACCAGAGTAGTGGCTCGACTCTTGAGACCTCCTGGCCTCTCTCTCCTCTTGCTCCCTAGCGAGCATACCCTCGATCCTCCTAGCAATGCTCACTACCTGCTAATAAGGAATGTCCATCTCCAACTCTCGAGCCATGTTAGATCTGATAGGTAGAATAAGTCCCTCAATAACCGATGAACTCTCTCACGAACTGTAGCAACCAAGGCCGGTGCATGCCTGACCAATCTGGTATAATGGATATCATACTCCGAAATGGTCATAGCACCCTGGCGCAAATGATCAAACTCTGCGCTCCATGCATCCCTAAGGCTCTGAGGGACAAACTCTCTCATAATTATCTAAGAACTGTGTCCAAGTCAGTGAAGCAGCCTCAGCTGGACTGTCTATCTCATAATTACGCCACCAATCATAGGTGGCTCCCCGAAGTTAGAAGGCAGTAAAGCAAACCCCGCTAGGCTTTGCTATGCCCATAGTGCAAAGGATACGGTGGCACTCCTCTAGAAATCCAAAGGCATCGTCTGATGCTAATCCACTATATATCGGAAGATCATACTTCTTGAACCTCTCAAGTCTCCGCTACTAATCCTCTAAAGCAGCTGACCCACTCTCGGGCTGAACTGGCCTGCCAGGAGTAGAGGAATGATCTTTGGGACCTACTCCACATGCGCTCTCTGCTCAGGGTTGCGGGCGGCGGGAGTCTGGGCTCCTCCCCCGGTCTGGGATGTGGCTGTAGCAAGGGGAAGCAACCCTACCTGAGCCAAGGTGGTGTACATAGACATGAACTGAGCTAACGTCTCCTGAAGGGCTGGAGTAGTAGTGGATGTAGACGTGTCAGGTGCCTGGACTCCGGCTGGATCTGATGGTGGTACCTCGATGGCAGCTCGCACAGGTGCTCTCGTTGCACCGTGTGCGTGTCCTCGGCCTCTACCCCAGCCTCGGCCTCTAATGGCTGTAGTAGGAGGCGCGGGTGCCTGATCATCTCGAGTAGCGCGTGTCCTCACCGTCTGTCAGAGAATAGAAGATAGAAGTTTAGAATTGTGATGTCAAAATATCGCACAATAAGGAAATCAAATGAAGTGAAAATTTTCATAATAGTTACATAGCCTCTCGTAGATAAGTACAAACATCTCCGTATAGATCACTGAGACTCTAATAAACTGGCCCGTGTTCCATGACTCCTATGAACCTAGACCTCTGATACCAACTTGTCATGATCCCAGTTCGCCCTACATGAACATGTCGTGATGGCACCTAGTCTCTACGACTAGGTAAGCCTAACAATGTGGAAATAACATAACTTGCAGAAGCAAATAATTAAAATCGAACAAACTAGAAGTAAAACTGTATATAAATGCTGCTCGGCATATACAACTCAATAATGCGGAAGTCTACAATATCATCCCAAAACCCGAAAACTCACGGGAACACAAGTTAACGGAAGGTAATACACTACTAAAAGTCTAAACAATAGTACGAAAGAAAAGCTAACTGCTAAAGCTATAATAAGATAGAGACTCCTGGTCTGAGGATGCGGCAAATATACCTCGAAGTCTCTGCTAGATCTCTCCGCCTCGAGGGTAATATGCCTGGGTAGAGGTACCTGGATCTGCACATGAAAAACATATGCAGAAGAGGCATGAGTACACCACAGTGGTACTCAGTAAGTGCCAAGCCTAACCTCGGTCGGGTAGTGACGAGGAAGGTCAAGGCCCTACAGAGAATAAACATAATAATAAGTCTTGCAACAGTATGAAATATATAGAAATAATGAGTACAACTATGAAGTAAGACATGTTATACAAGGCAACAAATAACACACAGAGAATAAGGTAACACGGAGTAAAACATCTCAATATCAATACCAACAACGAGGATTTCCCAGGATACTGTCCTGTAGTCCATTTCATCAACTGTCCAAGGAGCTCCCGGGATACCGTCCCATAGTCCATCATATGAGTATATCCGAAGGATCTTCCGGGATACTGTCCCGTAGTCCAACTTTTATTGTGTAGGGGGATCTACCGGGAATCTGACCCGTAGTGCCAAAGTGAATGTGCAGGAGGATCTACCGGGAATCTAACTCGTAGTCCCAAAGTAAATGTGCAAGGGGATCTACCAGGAATCTAACCCATAGTCCCAAAGTAAACAAATGGGGGGGGGGAGAGAGCTACCAGAATCCCACATCCGTAGTCCCAATGTACATATGTAGTCTCAATAAGAAGATATTCAGAAATGAAGTTGTGACGACCCGGCCCGTCGTCACGTGAGTTACTGCCCCGTTTCCCCCATATTATGTTGCACCATGTTTCAATATCAGTATTTGAGTTGATCGGGGAGAATTGGATTGGTTTTAGTTGGAAATGAGGCACTAAGCCTATTAGAAGGAAGCTTGTTTTGGGAAAGTCAACCAAAAGTTGACTATATAGTTAGAGGGCTTGGATGCGAATTCCGGTGGTTCGGTTAGCTTCGGGGGATGATTTGTGACTTATGAGTACGATCAGAATTGAAGTTGGAGGTCCGATGTAGAATTATGCTTGAATTGGCGAAGTTTGAATTTTGGCGAATTCCGGTTGATAGGTGAGATTTTGATCCGAGGGTCGAAATGGAATTCCAAGAGTTGCCGTAGCTTTTTTAGGTGATTTTGGATATGTGTGCAAAATTTCAGGTCATTCGGACGTCGTTTGGTCGGGTTTTTGATCGAATGTGAGTTTCGGAAGAATTTGATAAACTTAGGCTTGAATCCGTGGTGAATTGATAATTTTTGTGTTGTTTGGCATGTTTTGATAATTGGAACAAGTTTGAATAACGTTATGGGATGTATTGATATTTTTGGTTGAGGTCCCGGGGGCCTCGGGGTGATTTCGGATGGCTAACGGGAAGAAATTTGGAGTTGGAGACTGCGGAAGGGTTCTGGTATCTGGTGTTTTCGCTTCTGCGGAAATGAACCGCAGAAGCGAAAGGGAAGTCGCAGAAACGGAACATGTAGTTTGGGCAGCTTCCACAGAAGCGGACGCTTGGACCGCATAAGCGGTATCGCTTTTGCGAAAAAGAGACCGCAGAAGCGGTCCTGGGCAAAATGAGGGAAGTCGCAGAAGCGGAAGTCGCAGAAGCGACATTTTGATCGCAGAAGCGGAAATAGGCCTGGGCAGAGAGCTTAAGTTCTGGAAATGGGACTTCGTTCCCATTTGTAATTTGTAACGATTTGGAGCTCGGATAAGGCGATATTTGGGCAGATTTTCATAGAGAACATCGGGGTAAGTGTTCTTAACTAAATTTTGGTTATATTACTCGAATTTATTGCAAGTTTTGTCGATAATCCGTGAATTTAAGGGAGAAAAGCTTAAAACCCCTCTTGGACATTTTTGAGGAGTTGAAGGTCGAAACGATATGAGAAATAGTTAAATTTGGTATGGTTAGACTCGTGGCGAGATAAGGAATCCGTTGATGTTAATTTTATAAATTTTCGAGGAGTGGACCCGGGGCTCGGGTTTTGCCAACTTCGTGTTTTTGGGTGTTTTTTGAGTTCTTTCGGTTGGGTTATATTCCCTTAGCCTATTGTAATGTATTCATTGTGGTTTTGGCAAGATTCGACGCACGAGGAGGTTGATACGAGAGGAAAGGACATCGCAGAGTAGTATTTGGCCGGCTAGAGGTGAGTAATAGATGTAAATGCCACTCTGAGGGTTTGAAACCTCGGACTTTCACATCGTAACGCTATATTGAGGCATGACACGCATTCTACGTCGAGTGCGGGGTCGTTTACTATTGGGGATTGTGACTTGGTCCATCCCGGGTGATATTTATACTATACTGGTGATTGATACACATACTTTATTGATGTTATTTGGGCTTGTTGCCGTGTTTGGGGCCTTGTGCCGACTTGTAGAATCCTTCGGGGACCGACATTACTGTTTTAGCATATTTTTATATATCACTTGAACTCAGTCCAAGGTTTTAAATACTGTTTTGCAAACTCAGCTATATTTCTAAGTTTTGAAAACTCAAATGATACTTTAAATGTTATTTCGGGCTGAGAACTACTGTTTTATAAATGCCCAAGAGGCTTATGATGTTTTTCTGGACTGATCATGGTGGCTCGGGCTACGCTCCGCAGCAGGAACTTGAAACAATGGTGACAATGGTACTATATGATGTAAATGGGTTAGGTAACAATGACTGACCAGTATTTGGTTGATGCCACGAGATGACTTGATATTGCGCTTGGGCTGTAGGAGCCCCTCCGGAGTCTGTACACACACCTAGTGAGCGCCGTCGACGATAAATAATTATGGGTGGCTCGGGCTGCGCGCCGCAGTGGGTACTAGAATGTACCATCATATGCATTGCATTCATGCATTTGTATCTTTAATTGTTGTTCAGTTGTTCAGTTCCCTGCATTGCTGTATATTTGGATTATAGCTTACTTTGTGTATTTACTGTGTTTTCTTACCTTCGGACTGTATTTATTTTTATTACTCACTAGGTAGGAGTACTCACTTTACTCCCTGCACCTTGTGTGCAGATGCAGGGCATTCACAGGCTGAGTGAGCTTTGACCAGAGTTCCAGGGGCATTCTCCGGGAGTATTCGAGGTAGCTGCATGGCGTTCGCAGCCGAAGATTCTCCCTTCTATCTCTATCTTTAAATTGTGTATTTCCAGCTTTTAGACAAGCTTGTATTAGTATTTTAAATATGTATTTATAGGCTCATGATCGTGGCACCGGGTCCTAGTGGGACTATATTATGTATTCTGGTAATTTCCGCACTCTATCAGTAATTCTAGACTTTTAATATACTGTGTTAATTATCTAAAATTTGTTTAATTATCGGGAATTATGGTAACAAGGTCGGGCTTGCCTAGTAGGGTGCTGGGCTCCATCACGACCGGGTTGGGGTCGTGACAAGTTGGTATCAGAGCCTAGGTTACTTGGTCTCGCAAGTTATGAGCCGGTTTAGTAGAGTCTCGTGGATCGGTGCGGAGACATCTGTACTTATCCTCGGGAGGCTGTAGAACCTTTAGGAAAATTTCATATTCTTGGAATTCTTATCGTGCGACTTTGATGATCCGAGAACTAAATTCTGTTATTCTATTCTCTCGCAGATGGCGAGAACACGTGCTACCGGACATGGCGGACGACCACCATTACCACCTACTGAGGCCACCAGAGGCCGTGGACGTGGTCATGGTCGAGGTCGTGGTCGAGGCAGAGCCGCAGGGGCAGCACCTATTGACCCACTAGTTTCCTCGGCTCAGGATCAGGCTCCAGCTGTAGAGACTCCAGCAGCATCTGCTCGAGCACCAGCTGTGCCTATTGTGATTACGGGTCTTCAGGAGGCCCTAGCTCAGATTCTATCGGTTTGCACTGGCCTGGCTCAGGCAGTCTCAGCCGCTACTGTAGCTACTTCACGGGCCGGGAGAGGAAATCAAACCCCCGCTGCTCACACATCTGAGCCGGTAGTGCAGGGTTGCAGACACCAAAGGCACCCCCAGTTCAGCAGGTTGCCCCAGTTCAGCCGGTTGCACCGGTTCAGGATGTTATGGTTCCAGTTATGCCAGACGATGAGCAGCGTCGTCTTGAGAGTTTCATCAAACTTTCACTTCCTACTTTTAGTGGTGCTCAGGGCGAGGATGCCCAAGGTTTTCTCGACAAGTGTCGACGTATGGTGAGGACAGCAGGGATCTTGGAGACTAGCAGTGTATCATTTACTACTTTCCAGTTCTCAGGAGCAGCCTTCACCTGGTGGGAGGCATATGAGCAGCGTAGGCCGGTAGGTGCAGCGCCTTTGTCGTGGCAGAAGTTCTCCACTCTCTTTCTGGAGAAGTGGGTACCACAGTCTCAGAGGGAGGAGCGGCATAGGAAGTTTGAATATCTTCGTCAGGGAGATATGACCGTGTCTTAGTGTGAGATGAGATTCTCGGAGTTGGCTCGTTATGCTCCATGGATGGTCCCGACTGATCGGGAGAGGATTAGGAGGTTTGTGGATGGACTTATCTATCCTATCCGTATCCAGATGGCTTGAGAGAGTATTTTGAGTCATACTTTCGAGGATGTAGTTGATATTGCTCGAGATATTGAGGCGGATCGCTGTCAGGAGAGAGAGGAGCGGGAGGCCAAGAGGCCTCATGGATCAGGTAGCTACAGTGGTGCTCCATCTAGGGGTCAGTTTCAGCAGAGCAGAGGTCGTTCTTACAGGCCTCATCAGTCGGCTCGTGCCGAGTATCGTGGGGCATCTTCAGGCCGTGGTCACCAGGGGTTTCAGCAGGGCCAGTATTCTTTGAGTGCCCTCCTGGCACAGAGTTCATCTTATGCTCATTCAACTCAGGGTTCTTCGGCGTCGAGTGCATGAGCTAGTCACTCTGGTGCAAGGAGTTCCCATCAGTCCCCTTCTCCAGCACATGGTAGTTGCTACGAGTGCGGCGAGTTTGGTCATATAAAGAGGTATTGTCCTCGGGTTCGTGGTAGTCAGTCTCAGTAGAGGGATCAACCCTCGTCTTTTGGTCCAATTTCTTCTTCATCTGCCCCACCAGCTAGGGGAGGAGGCCAGGCAGCCAGGGGTCGCCCCAGGGGCACAGGTTGATCAGATGGTGGTCAGGCTCAATTCTATGCTCTTCAGGGCCGGTCAGATGGAACTACTTCGGATGCTGTTATCACAGGTATTATTTCAGTTTGCCACAGGGATGCTATGATTTTATTTGTTCCCAGTTCTACTTACTCCTATGTATGTTCATACTTTGCTCATCATTTGGGTACGACCCGCGAGTGTCTTGCTTTACCTGTGCATGTATCTACCCCGGTTGGTGATACTATCATTGTAGACCATGTGTATCGGTCGTGTTTGGTGACTATTGGGGGTCTGGAGACCCGAGTTGATTTATTGCTATTGAGCATGGTAGACTTTGATGTTATTCTGGGCATGGATTGGCTATCTCCGTGTCATGCTATTCTAGACTGTCATGCTAAGATAGTTACTTTGGCTATTCCGGGTGTCCCGAGGATCGAGTGGCATGGTATGACTGACTATGTTCCTAGCAGAGTTATTTCATTCCTAAAGGCCCAATGTATGGTTGGGAAGGGTTGTCTTTCTTATTTGGCTTTTGTGCGAGATGTTGGAGCTGAGACTCCTAGTATTGACTCTGTCCCAGTTGTGAGGGATTTTCCTGATGTATTTCTTGCGGACCTGCCGGGCATGCCGCCGGACAGAGATATTGATTTTGGCATTGACTTGGTGCCGGGCACCCAACCCATTTCTGTTCCGCCATATCACATGGCGCCAGCAGAGTTGAAAGAATTGAAAGAGCAGCTTCAGGAACTCTTAGATAAGGGGTTTATTCGGCCTAGTTTGTCACCTTGGGGTGCGCCAGTTCTGTTCGTGAAAAAGAAAGATGGCATGATGAGAATGTGCATTGACTACAGGCAGCTGAACAAGGTGACAATGAAGAATAAGTATCCACTACCCCATATTGATGATTTGTTTGATCAGCTCCAAGGAGCAAGGGTATTCTCGAAGGTTGACCTCCATTTAGGCTATCACCAGCTGAAGATTAGGGATTATGATATTATGAAGACAGCTTTCAGGATGAGATATGGGCATTATGAGTTTCTAGTTATGTCTTTTGGGCTGACTAATGCCCCAGCCGCGTTCATGCACTTGATGAACAACGTGTTCTGGTCGTATCTGGATTCATTTGTTATTGTGTTTATTGATGACATCCTGGTGTACTCGCGTAGCCAGGAGGAGCATGCTCAGCATTTGAGAGTAGTATTACAGAGATTGAGGGAGGAGAAACTTTATGCAAAGTTCTCCAAGTGTGAGTTCTGGCTTAGGTCTATGGCTTTTCTAAGACACGTGGTGTCCAGTGATGGTATTCAGGTTGATCCGAAGAAGGTAGAGGCAGTGCAGAGTTGGCCTAGACTGACTTTAGCCATGGAGATTCGTAGTTTCCTTGGGTTGGTAGGGTATTATCGCCGGATTGTTCAGGGATTTTCTTCTATTGCATCGCCCTTGATCAAGTTGACTCAGAAGGGTGCTCCATTCATGTGGTCCGAGGAGTGCGAGGAGAGCTTTCAGAAGCTCAAGACAGCTTTGACCTCGTCTCCAGTGTTGGTATTGCCATCAGCTTCAGGTTCTTACACTGTGTATTGTGATGCTTCTAGAGTTGGGATCGGATGTGTGTTGATGCAGGAGGGTAGAGTTATTGCATATGCTTCTCGTCAGCTGAAGCCCTATGAGAAGAACTACCCTGTACATGATTTGAAGTTGGCTGCTATAGTTCATGCTTTGAAGATTTGGAGGCACTACTTATATGGCGTATCTTGTGAGGTGTATACCGATCATCGCAGTCTTCAACATTTGTTCAAACAGAAGGATCTTAATTTGAGGCAGCGGAGATGGCTTGAGTTGCTCAAGGATTATGACACTACCATTTTATATCATCTGGGGAAGGCCAATGTAGTGGCCGATGCTTTGAGCCGGAAGGAGGTGAGTATGGGTAGTTTGGCGTATATTCTAGTTGGGGAGAGGCCCTTTGCAGTTGATGTCCAGGCTTTGTCCAACCGGATGGTGAGGCTAGATATTTCGGAGCCTAGTCGGGTGTTCGCTTGTGTGGTATCTCGGTCTTCCTTGTATGACCGTATTAGAGAGCGCCAGTATGATGATCCACATTTGCTTGTCCTTAAGGACAAAGTTCAGCACGATGATGCCAGGGATGTGACCATTGATAGTGATGGTGTGTTGAGGATGCAGGGCCGGATTTGCGTGCCCAATGTGGATGGGCTTCGGGAGTTGATATTGAAGGAGGCCCATAGCTCGCCGTATTCTATTCATCCAGGTGCCGCGAAGATGTATCATGATTTGTGATAGCATTACTGATGGAGGAGAATGAAGAAGGATATTGTAAGTCATGTAGCTCGGTGTCTCAACTGTCAGCAGGTCAAGTATGAGCATCAGAGGCCCGGTGGTGTACTTTAGCGCATAGATATTCCCGAGTGGAAGTGGGAAAGGATTACTATGGACTTTGTGAGTGGTCTCCCTCGGACAGCAAGAAAGTTTGATTCGATTTGGGTGATTATGGATCGGCTGACCAAGTCCACGCGCTTCATCTCGGTGTGTACTACATATTCTTCGGAGCGGTTAGCAGAGATTTTTATCTGGGAGATTGTACGGTTGCATGGGGTCCCAGTTTCCATCATATCAGATAGGGGTACTCAGTTTACTTCTCAGTTCTGAAGGACTTTTCAGCGAGAGTTGGGTACAAAGGTAGAGCTGAGCACATCGTTTCATCCTCAGAGGGACGGGCAGTCCGAGCATACCATTCAGATATTGGAGGACATGTTGCGTGCCTGTGTTATTGACTTTGGAGGTTCTTGGGCTGATTTCTTGACTCTTGCAGAGTTTGCTTACAACAACAGCTATCAATCCAACATTCAGATGGCGCTATACGAGGCCTTATATGGGAGACGGTGTAGATCTCCGGCTGGTTGGTTTGAGCCCGGCGAGGCTAGGTTGTTGGGGACCGAGTTAGTCCAGGATGCCTTAGATAAGGTGAAAGTGATCCAGGAGAGACTCCGTACAGCTAAGTCGCATGAGAAGAGTTATGCGGACCGGAAGGTCCGAGATGTATCTTATATGGTGGGCGAGAAGGTCTTGTTGAAGGTTTCGCCTATGAAGGGCGTCATGCGGTTTGGGAAAAAAGGGAAGCTGAGTCCGAGGTTCATTGGTCCTTTTGAGATAATTAGGAGGATTGGGGAGGTGGCCTATATGCTTGCTTTGCCACCCCTCCTATCGGGAGTTCATCCGGTATTTCATGTGTCTATGCTCCGGAAGTATGTTGGGGACCCTTCTCATATGTTAGACTTCAGTACAGTACAATTGGATGACGATTTGACCTATGATGTAGAGCCAGTGGCTATTTTGGGTTGTCACGTTAGGAGGTTGAGGTCAAAGGATATAGCTTCGGTGAAGGTGCAGTGGAGAGGTCGGCCCGCGGAGGAGGCTACTTGGGAGACCGAGCAGGAGATGCGGAGCAGATATCCTCACTTGTTTGAGGCTCCAGGTATGTTTCTTGACCCGCTCGAGGACGAGAGTTTGTTTTAGTTGGGGAGGTTGTGACGACCCGGCCCGTCGTCACGTGAGTTACCGCCCCGTTTCCCCCATATTACATTGCACCATGTTTCAATATCAGTTTTTGAGTTGATTGGGTAGAACTGGATTGGTTTTAGTTGGAAATGATGCACTTAGCCTCTTAGAAGGAAGCTTGTTTTAGGAAAGTCAACCGGAAGTTGACTATATAGTTAGAGGGCTCGGATGCGAATTCCGATGGTTTGGTTACCTTCGGGGGATGATTTGTGACTTAGGAGTGCGATCGTAATTGAAGTTGGAGGTCTGGTATAGAATTAGGCTTGAATTGGCGAAGTTTGAATTTTGGCGAATTCCGGTTGATAGGTGAGGTTTTGATCCGAGGGTCGGAATGGAATTCCGAGAGTTGCTGTAGCTTCGTTAGATGATTTTGGATATGTGTGAAAACTTTTGGGTTTTTGATCGAATGTGAGTTTCGGAAGAATTTGATAAACTTAGGCTTGAATCCATGGTGAATTGATGATTTTTGTGTTGTTTGGCATGTTTTGATAATTGGAACAAGTTTGAATAATGTTATGGGATGTATTGGTATTTTTGGTTGAGGTCTGGACTGATCATGGGTGGCTCGGGCTGCGCGCCGCAGCAGGAACTTGAAATAATGGTGACAATGGCACTAATGATGTAAATAGGTCAGGTAACAATGACTGACCAGGATTTGATTGATGCCACGAGATGGCTTGATATTGCGCTTGGGCTGTAGGAGCCCCTCCGGAGTCTGTACACACCCCCAATGATTGCCGTCGACGATAAATGATTATGGGTGGCTCGGGTTGGGCACCGCAGTGGGTACTGGAATGTACCATCATATGCATTGCATTCATGCATTTGTATCTTTAATTGTTGTTCAGTTCCATGCATTGCTGTATATTTGGATTATAGCTTACTTTGTGTATTTACTGTGTTTTCTTACCTTCTGAGTGTATAATTTTTATTACTCACTGGGTCGGAATACTCACTTTACTCCCTGCACCTTGTGTGCAGATCCAGGGCATTCATATGCTAAGTGAACTTTGACCAGAGTTCCAGAGGCATTCTCCGGGAGTATTCGAGGTAGCTGCATGGCATTCGCAGCCGAAGATTCTCCCTTCTATCTCTATCTTTACATTCTATATTTCTAGCTTATAGACAGACTTGTATTAGGATTTTAACTCTGTATTTAGAGGCTCATGATCGTGACACCGGGTCCTAGTGGGACTATATTATGTATTCTGGTCATTTCCTCACTCTATCAGTAATTCTAGACTTTTAATATACTGTGTTAATTATCTGAAATCTATTTAATTATCGAGATTTGTGGTAACAAGGTCGGGCTTGCCTAGTAGGGTGCTAGGCGCCATCACGACCGGGTTGGGGTCGTGACAGAAGTTCAATAATACAAGGCAACATGTAGTTCTAGACTAACATGCTTCATGTAGTACAAACAAAGCAACTTAAGCAAATAGGCAATTTAGATCAACTAAGCATGCTTTTCTAAACTAACACAGGCTATAATTGCAAATAGAATAAAGCAAGTAAGAAAGAATCTTAGTCTAAATATTTAAGTAGAACCGGATTTTCAACAATTAGCTCAAGTACGCGCTCGTCACCTAACATACAAGGCATTCAATTACCAAATATCATATCCTAAGGGAAAGGTCCCCTACACAAGGCTAGACAAGCCACTTACCTCGAACCGGCTCCAAAATCTACTCAAAATCACACTTTTGCCACGAGTATCCAACTCCAAATGGCCCAAATCTATTCAATTCAATTACATATCATAAATAACATCTCAAACAACTGATTTTACTATTTAATTCAAAGCTAAGACGCAAAATTAGGTAAAATGACCAAAATGCCCCTCAGGACAACGTCTCAGAATCAGATGAAATTAATATTTTCAGAACCTCGTACTCTTACGAGTCCACCAATATATAAATCTCTCAAATCGGAGTTCAAACACCCACTCAAAACTCAAAAATTTGGTCTATGAAGTTTTATCAATTTTTCATCTAAAATCTGAAATTAAAAGGAGAATTTGTGATTAGATTAGTGGGCTATGAGCAAAAAGATATTTAGAATCGTTACCCAATCAATGCCTCTGAAAAACCCACGAAATCTCCCTTAAATCCGAGCTCTCTAGCTTGAGTTTTGGTAAAAATGGCTAAACCCTCATTTTGAAATGTTTATATCTGCCCAGTTATTTAATGAATCACGAATGCAGAGGAAGTCACACGTTTGCAAAGAAGTAAAAATTGAAGGCTGTCAAATTGCCCTTCGCGAACACGATGAGAAGTACGAGAATGTGAAGGCCTGGGCTGACAAGGCTACACGAACGCGACACTGGTAGTGCAAACGCGATGGATAAAATAGGCTCAACCCTCAGAGCCACATAAAACTACGCGAACGCGATGATATAGCTGTAAACGCGAAGGAGGAAAAAGCTGAAGCTTCATGAACGTGAAAGGATTCATGCGAACGCGAACGGGGAAAAGTTCAAAGCTTCGCGAATGCGAGAGATGCGACGCCAATGCTAAGAAGAAAATTGGTCTGCAACTGCTGAAGGATTTTCTACAATTTTTCACAACTCCAAAATGCTCTGTTGAGCATCCGAAATACACCCGAGGCCCCCGGGACCTCAACCAAACAAACGGACATATCCCATAACATCATTCAAACTTGTACCAATCCTTAAACCACCTAAAACAACTTCGAAAACTCGAATTAATCAATGATTTAAGCCTAAGAACTTCAAATTCTCTCAAAATACGCTTTCGATCAAAAACCTAACCAAATCACGTCCGAATGACCTAAAATTTTACACACACATACCAAAAAAAATGAAAGAGCTACTACAACTTCTGAAATTCCATTCCGACCCTTGGATCAAAATCTCACTATCAGAGCGAAAACTTTAAAAATTCAAACTTCGGCATTTCAAGCCTAAATTGGCTACGGACCTCCAAAACGCATTCCGAACACTCTCCCAACCCCGAAATCACCTAATGGAGCTAACGAAACCATCGAATTTCCATTCAGAGGCCGTCTTCATACTGTCTCGATTACGGGCAACTTTCCAACACTTGAGCTCTCATTTAGGGACTAAGTGTCCCAAAACTCTCTGAAACTCAAAACAGAACATCCTGGCAATTCAATTTAGTAGAAATAAACTTGGGGAAAGCAGTTAATAGGGGATCAGGGCATAAATTCTTTAGACGACCGGCCGGGTTGTCCCAATTAGTCAAGTCAAAAGGCATAACTAACCTCTCATAAAGCCTATACTTGGTCTTAAAAGCAGTTTTCCATTCATCTCCAGGATTCATTCAAATATGATGGTAACCACTTTTTAGATAAATTTTAGAAAATATTTTGGATCCATGTAATTGATCCAACATGTCATCAAAACAAGGAATAGGATGACGATACTTTACCGTAATCTTGTTGATTGCTCTATAATCCACGCATATCCTCCAAGTTCTATCCTTTTTGGGTACCAATAGGACGGGAATGGAGCAAGGGCTCGTGCTCTCCCTCACAAAGTCTTTCTCAATCGACTCCTCAACTTGCCTTTGAAGCTCTTTTGTCTTTTCTGGATTACTCCTATAAGCAAGCCTATTTAGGATTTCAGATCTAGGCACAAAATCAATTTGATGCTAAATGCCACGTAAAGGTGGCAATCCATTAGGAATATCTTCTGAAAAGACATCTTCAAAATCCTGCAAAGGAGAAGAAATACTACATGACAAAGAAGAAATTAATAGCTCAGAGTTAATCAAAGCTTCTTTGTAAGTAAGTAGTATTATGGGCAATCCCTCCTTTATTGCATTTAAACACTCTTTGGCTTTTATATAGAAACTCTCATTTTCCTTTCCTTAGCATTTTCCCTCTCACCAAGACTTTCTATTTTTTCACTCGAACCCTTTTTTTTATCTCTTCTCTCAAAATGCTGCCCTCTCTCTTTCTCTCGGCCATCTCTCTGTTTTTCTAACTCCTGGCCTCGTTTCTTTTCTTTTCCCTAAAACTCACTTTTTATCCCTTCCCTTAGGTTTTCCATTGTTTCCCTTAATCTCTTCTGATCTTCAAACACTTGAGAAGTAGATAAAGGTGCAAGAGTAAATTTCCTGGCATAAACTCAAGAAAATATCTATTCTTCCTTTCATCATGAAAAACATTCCTATCATACTACCAAGGATGACCCAATAAGATATTACAAGCTTTCATATGGATTATGTCACAAAGAATATCATCCTCATATCTACTAACATTAAATAAAATCATGCATTGTCTGTTTACCTTCAGTTCACCACTATCATTTAACCATTGGAGTCTATAGGGAGTAGGGTGTTTCATTCATGCAAGTCTCAGTTTTTTCACAAAGTATGAACTCAACACATTAGCACAGCTACCAATATCAATGATCATAGAACAAGTTTTTCCCTTTATCCCACACCTAGTATGGAATATATTTTCCCTTTTTTTAACTATTGCTTCCCAAATTGATAGTCACAGTGCTCCTAACTACCCCAATAATGCCATCATTAAAAGGTAGTTCTACTTCATCTTTATCTTCACTCACACCTCTCCTCTCTTCCTCACTTTTTTTACTCTCATATTCTCTACTCATAATCTTCCTAACCATCCCAATCATACCAGTATGAGGCAGTTCTATATCATCTTAATAACTCACCTCTTCTTCTTTTCCCTCAATTTTTTCACTCTCATATCCCCCATCTTCTCTAAGAATGATGTTTCTTCTACTTGGATATCCATGCATCATATGCCCCCTTCTTTTACATTTATGACATTGAACAGAACTAGAAGGTTTAAAAGGTTTAGGGTTAAAAGTTTGACCTCACTCTTTGTTCTCAAATTTGCCTTTACCCTTGTCATCTTGAGGTCTAGAAGAACTCTGCATCTCTTGATTCGGCCATGGCTTCTTGGAGATGGTGTATGACCGACCTTTCCACGAGCTAGTTTGCTTTCTTTTATTCTGCGTTTCTACCTTTACAGAAAAATCAACTGACTCATCTATTGTTACATATTGTTATAATTATACTAGCTTGGGGCCTAACATTATTTCCTTTCCTAAGTTCAGCTATTGTATCATTTTGTTCAGCAACAGTTTCTCTCATTTCTTGGAATTGCTAATTATAGTTTTCGAATGTTGATGCATAGCTTGCAAGGTAAAATCATTTCCTGCTTTGATAACGTCTTCTTATAGAACCCTTTGTTCATCATCACTACCTATATGCGACATATTAAAAAAATTAAGTTGTATCCCACAAATTGGCTTTTTCCTCAATTGTTCTCACACACACTTGCTTTTTTTCCTCTCGAAATAACCTTTGAACAAAGTACTTTGTAGATTTATTGTTAAACCCAACTCGTATGAAGTTCTTAGTAGTAAAATATAGATTTTTGGAGAATGAATGAAAGAAGAACCAAATCCTAGAACTAGTAGGCTCGGTTGAAACAAGACGCAAACAAAAAGGAAATGGTTATATATTTAGAGTAGAAAGAGTTAGAAAAATTGAATTTTTTCTTTCTTTACTTTGAAATCTGGGATCCCCTCTTCATGTTTCCTTTGTTAATTTTTGAAAACAAATTAAATACAAAAGAAATAGTTTGGAGATCAAACAATTCTTTTCTTTTTCTAACTTATTTTTGCCTTTTTTTAAAACACTTTTTTCAAGTTACTGTTTATGATGCTACAATAACTTTTTTTTTCTCTTAGTATTCAAGAAATCCCAAGAATTATCAAGAATGAAATCTTGATAGAATCGCTCTGATACCACTTGATAACAGCAAAGTCGGAAATCCAAACTAAAGTATGAAGTTAAGAAGTAAATGCGGAAGCAATAACAATAAGATATTGAATGACTAGAATTAAAGTGCAAAAAATAAAGGATATGAGAAAATTCATGGAAAGGATTCCAAGAACTTCTAAGCCTTGACAAGATCCAAGCAACAACGTCTTGATTTATTGAAGAAATCAAACATCTTTACTTAAGAACAAATCAAAAACAATATATTCAGATCTTGACCGCTTTACGAGTAACTTGAGACAACAATTAATAACTAGTATTAATCGCCTTCTAATAATACCATAAAGGGATCAATGATATCACAATAAAGAAGTTATCTTACTATCTTGAACTATGACTTAGTAAAAGTTGAAAGACAAATCTCAAAGCATAAGTAACAAAGGATCAAAAGAATTCTCAAAGTATAATATTATTAAACAATAACGAAGTATTACAATGAATGAAAAGAACTCCTATTTATAGAAATAAAAAATACTTAAAACTAGTGATAACAACACGATAGGGGATTCACGAATTACTAAAGAAAAACAAAAAAATTAAAAAACGTGCGGAAGCTAAAAGAAAATAAAGAAACAAAAAAGGACGAAAAATAAAAGATAGATTGAATTCAAGAAAGAGTTTCTTGAATTTAAGAAGTCTACTCTTGAAGTTGAATCCTAGCAACAACAATTAGCTAACAAAGAACTAATCGCCTTTGGCAGAGAATGATAAGCAAGAGATAGATTGTGAAACCCGACCCTTTAGAATAACAAGAACAACAATAAGCCTAAACTTATTATCTTTCTTGAATACCTAGAACTGATCTAAGGTTTCGAAGAGTTTAATCTTACCACCTTAAGTTGAGTCTTGAAGGTTGAAGAATAAATCCTAGAGTAGCCACACACAAGAGTGCAGGAAAAATCTCACTTTTTTGATTGATAATAGTCTGAATGATCTAAGTCTAAAAACAAAAAAGACACCCCTTTATATAGAGAGGGGGTCACGAAATTGTACCCAAAAAAGTAAGGAAATAAAGTCCTAAACTACTTGGACAAGAAGTCCAACTACCTTAGGAAAAGCAAAATACCAGGAAGCAAAAACCAAGTCATTCTTGGAAAGTAATTCCATGACATAACCTTAACTAACTAGGAAAGCAATAAATATAGTCCCATACTATATGGAAATAAGTCCCAAACCAATCTTGGATAGAATCTTGAAAATCTTGAAAGAAATTTGCAAGTAACTTGGCACCAAATTGCACTCAACACCTAGCACGACTATTGTACCATTATTGGACATCAAGTAAGTCCTTTTTATGCTAAAAACATGTCTTTATGTGGGACTTCATGAGCAACAAGTTTGGACACATTTTAGGTGCCAAATTGGTCCAACAGTGGCCTGATTTTGGACCTTCTTCTGATGATGTTTCTTGGAATCTAATCTACCTATTCTTGGACATGAATTTGGGCCATAAAATAATTATAACACCTAGATAACTCATATTCTTTATCCTTAAGTTCTCCTCCAAACTAACAACTTCTTTGGTCGCTCCTGAAGTCCGATGATCTTGTTTTGTAACTTTTTAGCTTGAGATCTTGTTAAAGGCCCTCTTTGAGATTCCAAAGATTCATCCTTGTCCTTGAATAGATTTGAGCTTCCTAGGATGCTTTCAACTAGGTAGGGTGTCTTCCAAGGCAAACCCTTACTTGGAGGCTAAGCTAAATACTAGAAAACCTAATAATACCTAATAAAAATAAGAGGGTGGGCGGCCAAATCCCTTTGGGCAGATTTGGTCCTTAAAACTACTAGTTTGGGTCTTTGGTTTGGACTCTAATTGGGATATTTTTGAAACACCCCCTTTTAGACCTCTTTTAAGCTCATTTTAAGCTCTTCTAGGTGCCGTTTTGGTGGATTTCAAGGGCTGATGTTGGGACCCAGACTTCCTCCTCTTGGACTTCAATCTGGGCGACCAAATAATTGTAAAACTTGGATAATTCATCTTCTTTGGTATTGAGCTCTTCCTCTACAGTTAAAAGCTTCTTTGTTTGCCATTGAAGTCCAGCAACCTTAATAGCAGTTCTTTAGCTTGAGATCTTATAAATGGGTGATAGCATCAAGGACAATGATAGAGTTTTGGAAGCTCCAAGAAGGCCATTTACAAGATATAAAGCTTAAGAATTACAGACTAAGGTTGTTTGCGTTAGTTGACATTTCCGAAGTAAATTGAAAATGTGCTAACAAGTCTCCTTGTGAGACACCAGGATGGTGAACTCTACAATAGTACAACTAGATATGATTATTACAAAGATAGGCACTGGAAGCCTTGAAGAGATAAATATTATCTTAGTGTGACTCTCGTCCCTAGTAGAGGAAGAATGTTTGGCAATTGAAAAGCCAATGGATGGAGCAATGGGAGCTAAAAGCAAAAGAATATCTTGTTCGAGTTTTTCGGATAAAGTGATAGACATAGATGTTAGTGGGAAATTAGAAAAGAGTTACTGAAGCATTATAAGTAAGATGTGATACCTGGATAACAACGGTAGAATAAAAAATGAAAATGATGATAGTATTACAGAGTCTATAGTCAGGTGAATGAAAAGACAAAAGGTGACAGGCCTTGAGACAACAAAAGAGTATAAGCCAAAAAGTCATATCCTCATTTCAAGAAATAAGTTCGCGACTCTAACGTGATTACCAGAAGGAAAGGTTAGACCCCCAAAGTAATAAGAAATCACTATGGGCTAGTGAAAAATTTAAACATGAATTGGGGATTGACTGATTTGATAATAGCTAACACCATGAGAACTTCAAATTGCGTTCTAGCAATAAAACCCTTAAATGTCATTCAGGAAGACGCTTTCCTAAAGCAAGCAATGTGAGCCAAGTTAAGCTTAAAGGAGTAAGTGTGCCAATTGCACTAAGTGACACCCTTGTAAGTAAGGAATTTTGTTATCCTTAGCGCAGAAGGATTACCGCAAGGTGGGTAAGACTTATCGATGATGTGAAAAGATGCCAAAGAGGTAAAACATCTATACGTAGATCATTGTAGCGCTGAATCTTACTATTTCCCTAAAGGGGGGAATATGGATTGATGTGGCATTAAGTAGGAATTAAGTTGTCGTTGTAACTATGGAATAATAAAGGAAGAATGCGATAAAATTGAGAAAGGAATGAAATTGAACTTATTCAAATCCTACAGGTATGCAAACACAACGTCAAGGAGAGGGAGTAAGGGTCCCTTCCTGAGATAGTTATTGATAGATAACGAGCCATGAGAAGTAAGTTAAGACAAAGGAAATGACCCAAGAAAGATTATGCGGAATATTGATATGATAATGGGCCAACGAGTAGTTAGTAGTTGATTTAGGAAGGGCCTAGTTATGGCTGGATAAGAGGATACATACAACTCAATAGATGGTGCAATATAAACAGAATAAACCCCAACATGGGAAATTCAGTCTCACAGATATGACATCATGACCTTGGGAAATACTCAGATAGGAGTTGGGGTAGTTAAAAGATACCTAATGAGTGCTATGGAAATGAAAGAGATTCCCACTAGGAAGACAGTCAAAACTTTAGTTCAGAAACAACCGTACCAGCACGTTAGTGTGTAGGTAAGTAACAAAGGATAATTATAGGTAAGTACGAACATCAAAAATTCTGTCGGGTAAGCAATATAACAAGCTTGTAAATTTACAAGAGCCAGAAGGTCTTGCCTAAGTACTACATTGAAAGACTAGTTGAGGAAATAAGAAAGAAAGCTTCAGCCTCAACATAGTGAATAGTAGAAGAAATGGTCTTCTAATAGTAGTCTGACTACAATATTATATGCACTCCATAAGAAAGTGGTGCATGGCGATGCTCGATCTTCCTTGTTTGATCGTATTTGGGAGCGTAAGTTTGATGACCCTCATTTGCTTGTCCTCAAGGACAAGGTGTTGTATGACGATGCTAAAGATGTGACTATTGGTGCTGACGAAGTACTGAGGATACATGGTCAAGTTTGTGTACCTTTTATTGATGGGCTTCGGGAGTTGATTCTAGAGGCGGCCCATAGTTCGCGGTATTCCATTCATCTGGGTGCCGCGAAGATGTATCACGATTTGAGGCAGCACTACAGGTGGAGGCGGATGAAGAAACATATAATTTTGTTTGTAGCTCAGTGCCTTAATTGTCAGCATGTAAAGTATGAGCACCAGAGGCCGGGTGGAATGCTTCAGCAGATAGAGATTCCGGAGTGGATGTGGGAGAGGATCACCACGGACTTCGTATCTGGGCTCCCACAGATTTTGAAGAAGTTCGATGCCATTTGGCTAACCAAGTCCACGTATTTCATCCCTGTGTGTACTACCTATTTCTCGGAGCGGTTGGTGGATATTTATATCCGGGAGATTGTTCATCTGCATGGTATACCAGTTTCCATCATTTCAGACAAAGGTATTCATTTCACATCTGTCACGATCCCAAATCAGATCCAGTCGTGATGACGCCTCTCATGAAGACAAGGCCAGCCGACAAAATTCCCAAATTCAGTTTTTATAGTTTAATAAGCCAATTTAAGTCATTTATAAGGATAAATCCCCAACAAGTACAGATTTAATGAAATAATACAAGTGCGAAAATGAATACAGCCCGACATCGGGGTTTCACAAGTCACAAGCATCTACTAAGGTCTAAAATACAACGACATTCTAGAAAATATACTAGAATAATCTAATGACATCAAGAGGGAGTAAAGTTGTGCTACGGACATCGGGCAGCTACCTTGCTAAAACTCCAATAACTCTGCCTCAGCTCAGCCAATACCCGCTACCGGGTGCCAAAATACCTGAATCTACACACAAGGGGCAGGGAGTAAAGTGAGTAGTCCAACTCAATGAGTAATAATCATAACTAAAGTCTGAATGGTAAGAAATCATGAAAAGTTCATCAACATGCCATATAAAAGTAGTTCAAAAATGAGTAAGAAAGTAATGGAGCTGTAAAATCTCTTAAAACATCTTAGCTCAGTTTAAATTTATTTGAAAATGACTTTTTCAACAGTTACCCAAATGAATGCAAAACAACTAGTGTGGATAAGCACCGAAATCTGCACCTCGGGCACAAATACACAATTAAATAGGTAAATGACCGGCAAATAAGATAGATAAGCACATAAGGTTCGCCCCTCAGTCACAATGTTAACAAATCTGCCCCATGAGAAATATATCAGAATGGTACCAGCCCCTTGGGCAATCACGTGGGACAATATCAGCCCTCGGGCAATCACATAGAACAATACCAGCCCCTCGGGCTATATCTCACATCACAATGGGTACCCGATCTCACTGGGGGTGTGCAGACTCCTGGAGGGGCCCCTTACGGCCCAAGCACAATATCAAGCCATCTCGTTGCATCATCTCTAGGATCTCAGCCTCATATCAACAAGCCACCTTATGGCGTACATATCTCAAGCCTTCGGCCTCATAGTCAAAATTAGTGTATCACCACTGCGTCGTGCAGCCCGACCCAAAAGATATCCTCACAATGCAGACCCTCAGTCTTACTCAGTCAAAAATCACATAAGCCACATGGGCAACCGTGAAACATGATGCTCAGCCCAAAAATATATTTGAAATATCATTTCAAGTGTTAAAGCTAAGTAAAGATGGATGAGTTTTTAAAACGGTGGAAAATAACATGATTGAGTTCAAGTACAAAGTCAAAACAGTGAGAAAATATCAACTAAAATCCCCGAAGGATTAAAATAGTCGGCATTCAGCCCAAATATGGCATTCATACCAAATAATGATGGTAACAAATAGATTTCAGTCAAATACGCGGTAAAATCATCAATCGGGACGGACCAAGTCACAACCTCCAATAGTGCATGACCCCACGCTCGTCATCAAGTGTGTGCCTCACCTCAATATGGCCTACGATGTGCAAATCGGGGTTTCAAACCCTCAGAGCGTCATTTACAATCATTACTCACCTCAATCCGATCCAAACTCTAGCCCGCGATGCCTTGCCCGCACGAATCGACCTCAGGATGCTACAAATCTTGCCACAATCAGTACATAATCATTAAAATATGCTAAGGGAACGAAGCCCACTTGAAAATATCCAATTTACATCAAAATCCGGAAATTGCTCAAACCCATCCCTCGGGATCACGTCTCGGTATCCGACAAAAGTCACATCCATAGAAATCTCGTCCTCACACGAGTCCATACATACCAAGAACATAAAAATTGGACCTCAATTGCCCCTTCAAATTCCAATTTTACACTCTCCAAAGTGAAGCCCTAATTTCCCAATTCTAGGCTTTAATTTCCATATATTTCATGATTAAACAAGTAAGAATCAACATAGGATTGAGTATTGAGTTTACAAATCTTACCTCCAAGTGTTATATCTTGAATCCCTCTTCAAATCCACTCAAAAAGCTCCAAAAACGCCCAAAAATGGTGAAAGATAGCTTCAAAATCGCGGAGAGTGGCTATTTAAAAATTCTGCCTAGACATCAAAAACCTTAGCACAATCCAGCTTTGACAAAAAATCCTTCATCGAGATCGCGTCTTGCCACTCGCGAACGTGATGCTTCCACATACTAAACCTTCGCGATCGCGTAATCTCTCTCGCGAATGCGCTGACCAATCACACAACCCTTCGCGAATGCAGATCCTACCTCGCGAATGCAGATCCTACCTCGCGAACGCAAAGGCTAAAATCTAGGCTTCCTCAGCTAACCCTTCGCGAACGCTAGGGACTACTCGCGAATGCGAAGGCCACTTTCTCTGCAACACTGATCAGCAATTTCTACAACTTTTAAAAAATGAAATGGCCCGATGGACCACTCGAAACTCACCCGAGGCCCTAGGGACCTCAACCAAACATGAAAACATATGCCA
Source organism: Nicotiana glauca (assembly GCA_026770625.1). Taxonomy (NCBI): domain Eukaryota; kingdom Viridiplantae; phylum Streptophyta; class Magnoliopsida; order Solanales; family Solanaceae; genus Nicotiana; species Nicotiana glauca. Next base: position 660 of record MU705454.1, on the reverse strand, counting down.
TAACATCATTCGAAGTTGTTCCAACCTTCAGAACGCTCAAAACAATGTTAAAAACCCAAATTTGCATCGAATTCAAGCCTAAGAATTTCCAAAATCTTTCGAATTACGCTTTTGATCAAAAACACAACCAATCCACGTCCGAATGGCCTTAAATTTTGCGCACACGTCACAAATCACACAGCGAAGCTGCTGCAACTCCCGGAATTCCATTCCGACCCCTATATCAAAATCTCAAATATTAACCAGAAAATGCCAAAAATCTCAATTTCGCCAATTCAAGCCAAAACCTTCCACGGACTTCCAAAATGCATTCCGATCACGCTCCTAAGTCCCAAATCACCTATGGAGCTAACCAAATCATTAAAATTTTGATCCAAGATCATATACCAACAAGTCAAATCTTGGTCAAACGTTTCAAATTTCAAGCTTCAAATGGAGAACCGTTCTTCTGAATTTATTCTAATTACCCTGAAAACCAAAACCAACGATTTACATAAGTCATAATCCATCACACGGGGCAAGTCATGCCCAAGAACTGACGAGCAAGGTTAAAAGCTCAAAACGACCGGTCGGGCCGTTACATCCTTGATGATAGGCTAAATTGTATTATATAGCCTATATATATATGCTCTAAATTAAGAAGGATTTACTGTCATATGA
>MDKF010311829.1:0-10150 GCA_026770625.1 Nicotiana glauca | reverse complement strand
CACTTTAATTGGAAAAACTCCCCTTCGCCCGTTCTTACCCCTCGGGGTGGGGGCGCGCCAAAAGGAGGTGTGACAATAGACCCAAACAAGTAATACCGGACAACGACAAGTAAGCCAAGTATAGCAGTTATTCTAAGCTCGAATTCTAAACCCTTAACCAGAGATTCTAGGTTAGATCCCCAGCAGAGTCGCCAGAGCTGTCACACCTCCGTTTTCACGAGGAATAGGGAGCTTTCACAAATAAAGTGATATTATTCCAAATAGGATTATTTTATTACTTCGGAGTCGCCACTTGGAATAATTTATGGTGTCCCAAGTCAATGGTTTATTTTAAATCTCAAATAGAGTAAATTTGACTTTGTTTTAAAGTCCCGTGAAACCAGAAACTGGGTTAGTAATTCTGTTAACCTGGGAAAAGGCGTGAGACACTCCCGAGTCCCGTGGTTTTAGCACGGTCACTCAACTATTAATAATTGGCCTAATTATCTTATTTATTACATATTTAAAACATATTGTGTATTTTTAACTTTCTAACCGATTTTAATAGAGTTTTAATTGCTTTTAGAATTTATGGAATTTATTCAAATAAGTCGCAGCGTCGCACACTTATTGTTTTTGTAGACTATGCCACGGAAACCATACCCATAGTCGTGATGATTTAGTTACGCGCCTAAAGCAAATTACGATATTTGTGAATTATTTCCTCCTATGTTTGGGATGATGTCAAGTTCTTGGGATATGGATGAGTCTGATAAAAGGAGTGTGGCTTTGACTATTAAATGTTAGTATAACCAAATACGTTACAAATGAATTCACTACCAATAAATTATTCATATAATCTATCCAAGAAATCACAAAATTAAACTAAACCATTGTTCGACCTTAAACTAACGCCTTAGCGACAACAGGTCAATCAAAGTTCTGCCTAGTAGTCCTAAAGCCCGTTAACAATTTCAGAAAATAAAAACTAATCTCAATTAACTAATATTTAACAAAGACTCCAATGATCTAAACTTAATTGAAACGGGCAGCCATCTCTTTGGCTCATTAGCGAAATCAGATTTAAGTCTAATAAGCAATTTGTTAAGAGTACAATCACAGAAATGGAGATTGAATATCAGAAACACAATTCATTCATGATTTCAGCCAGTTTTACAAGAAATAGTACAAAATTCAGGAATGTGTACCTAAAATACTCGAGAAATAGAGTTTGAAACAGCTGATAAAGGGCAGAAATGGAGATGAAGGAAGTTCAGCTACAATTTTGATAGCAAACAGCAGAAGAACAGCAATGTCGACCTCAACTTCAATCCAAAAACAACTGAGAATCGCATAAATTCTCCTAGTAAACACAACAGAAAATCAGAAAGCCTTTTAAATCCTTTTGTTTTGTTTTGTTTTCCTTTGTTTTTCTTCTTCGGATCCGGTGTAGACAATTGGAATTTAGGGGGTTTGTTTTAGCTTTTTCAGAGGTGAGATGTGTGTGAATGGTGGTGAATTCTCGGCTGTCTTTTGCGTCAAGGGGAATGGGTGAGTGATGCGGCTAGGTTCTTAGGAATGGGGGGTCTGTTATGAGAGAGTGAAGAACATGGCGCCGGCTCGATTTTTTTAGGGTTACAGCTTGTTTGGACGGTGGTTACTATAATATTGTATAGTATCGTATATTGTTTGATGAATACAATGTTTGAATAGATTGTGTAGTTTTATGGCATCACACACCTATGATATGATGAATAAATTTATAATATTATAAAGAAAAATTATGATACGGTGTATAAAAAGGTAGGGCAAATGATAAAATAAAATTATTTAATAATAATGAAGGCTGAAATTGAGAGAAAAATACAAGGAAACGACGCAACCACATCAAATCGGTCGTTACATAAAGTGTCACATTTCATCGTTACGTAACGACAAATTTAATGATACGATACAATAAAATTTAAGTAACAATCAAAACAAACATTGTATTTAAAGTAACAATACGATACGATACAATAAGTAACAACCATCCAAACAAGGTTTTAAGGGAAAGGGAAGCCCCGATCTGTGAGAATGGGGAAGGGTTTGTACCGAACAGTACGATATCGAACCCATTTTAAGTTTTTTTAAATAAAATCTTAGGTTTTTATATAAATTTATAATCGTAGCCATAATTAAGGTAGGTTTTTTATTTTATAAAATAAACCAAAAAAATATCAAACCACACCGAATAAATTTACATGTGGAAAATATATTTATATATTAAGTTTAAAAATAATAAAACAGTAAATTTTCCTTGGGTCTTAAAACTATGAAAACAATTACAAGCCAAAAAATAATAAACTCAAAATAATAATTCCCAAACCTATTATGCTTCTCTCATTAAAACTAAATAATTTCCAGCATATTCACTAGCAAGATACAAGGTATTGTAGCGGTTATGAGTAGCAAACTACAATGTATTGATTATGTTTTATTTCATATGATTTAGATTTATCTTTTTGAATATTTAATCTTCTATATACTTTATTCTTGAGTCTCAGTCTCAGCTTTGTTAATATCTTTCCACTCGATTGCTTTATATTTATTTGTTTAATTTTTTTAATTGTTGTAGAGTAGTTGATGGATCTATACTCTAGCCATCTTTCATGTTTTCTTAATTCATAACCCTTAAAATGTAAAAATATCTTGGTAGTTTTGCTAAGTTCTATAAAAGTACGTATGTTATTGCATTCTACTTCTACTAATGATTTTTATATGACATTTAAAAAAATACCGAAAATTAATCAAACCGTACCAATATCAAAGAGAAACCGATATGATTGGAACGGCTTCGAAAAGTCTAATATTGATTATACATAATAGAATACAAAAAAATTGGTATGGTATAAAATTTATAAATAACCGACCGAACCGAATCACTGACACCCCTAGGTTTGGTCTTTTTACTAAGTGAAGGAGATGAAACGGTATAGTTTTCATGTGAAACTACATCGTTTGGCGGTCCGGGAGAAAAGGTTATTGGACCGGATAATGGGGAGCGGATTGGGGCGAAATATGTTGAGAAAACTACCCTCTATAGCCCCTCAAAATTTTAATAGCCCATGTTTTGACCCACTTTCAAAAAATAGCCCTTCGGCCCAAACATATTGCATATAGTAGCCGAACGGAATGAGTATGACAACACAAGTACCTGTAGCTCAGTGGATAGGCCGCATGTTTCCTAAGCTGACGGTCGCAGGTTCGACCCCTACCTAGCGCTATGGAGAAAATCTTTTTTGCAATGTATAAATATTGTATCCTAAGTTCGATAGTGTATCATTGGTATATATTGAGCCTATCTCAACTGTGCTTGTGTATCCAAAGTATATATATTTGTGTACCCCAAATATATTTTGTATCGTGAATATATAATTTGTCTAAAAAATATATCAAAATTATATATAATGTGTATTTTCTAATATTTTGGAGTGTATCATGTATTTTTGTATAGTGACAGTCTTTTTTATATATACTTTGTATAGTAACATCTATTTTTAGTATATTTTTTGTATAGTGACAGTCTATTTTGTATATTTTTTATATAGTTACATCTATTTTGTATAGTTACATCTATTTTGTATATTTGTTGTATAATGACAATCTATTTTGTATAGTTTTTATATAATATCAGTTTATATTGTAGATATTTCAACTTTTTGTATATCTAGAGGAGTTTCTCTTTCAAACGAACCATTTGAAACATTTAAGAGTCTTTCAGATTATCTCTAGAATTTCTCTTGGGGGAAGTCAAAAGACCTGCCTATGTTTCACCTTTTGCTTTTGTAATAATGATGAAGAACAAACAGGAAGATCGGAGTAAAGGCATAAGCAGTTGAGTCACCCCACCACCCATATTTCCCCACCATGCTGTAGTACCATACAGATTAGGTATCAATCGAATCTATTCACGTTTATATGCATTCACTTAAAGCACTTGATTACAAGGAATGGGATTGGTCTATCAACAAAAATAGATCATCCATCATTGACCATACCCAATACTCGAGAAGAAAAAAACAAAAAAATGGGGAAAAACCCAAATCAAACAGGGTATACTATTTCCTAAAACTTCACCATTGGGTCAAAATCAACAGATCCAAACCCTTTTCAGTCACAACAACTCGAATGTAATACTACAGAAATTGCAAAACCCCAAGATTTAAAAAGGGTCTAAATCATACAATATTTGTTCATAAAAACTAGAATCCAGCTAAAAAGATTCAATTTTTTCTAGGAGAGAGAGAAGAAAGAGAATATTTTGAAGACTTTAGCTTTGTGTTCTGAATCTAACCGGTAAAACGAATTTTGCTGTTGTATCTGTCGGGATTTTGGGATCGGAAGTAACGGAGAAGGTAAAAGTTTGCTCTTTGCCTGTGACTAGTAGTGACGGCGGTACTGGAATTGGTTCAGTGAATTTCCGGCTAGCCCTTATCATTATTTTTAGGCTATGACTTGTATAGGTCAATTTTTGGGCTACCAGATGCTATTAGTTTCTACCGATGGGCCATAAGTGAAGTTTGCTCAAATATGTTAAGACATTGGGCTTGAAATAATGGCCTAATCCGATTTAGCTTAGCTGACCTTTTCTTTCTTCTTTTAAATTTCACTTTTAACCACCTTTAAATTCTGATGCTAATAAAATTCAATGTTTACACAACAATCTATTCAATCTAATTTACCTAATCATTAACTAACATTGTAAACACTATGTTAAAGATGTCTAAAGTATGTATATATTTTTTGGATTTTATATTTTAGTAATGCAATTAATATGTAACTAGATGCTAAAAATAAAAATTAAACTCTAACAAATATAAAAGATGAATGATAAAATATTTTGATGATTTTAAAACACTTCTAAACATGCATTAATAATGCAAATAAATGCAGGAAAAAATCCTAAAATTCTATGAAATAATTAAAAACTATTTTGGAATATTTTTAGAAGTAATTTTATCTATTGGGCAAAAATTATGTGCTCACAGAAGTATGTTTGTATATGGATTTTATTTTTAAAAATTAAAATTTTGTGGTTTATTATTTTTTTTTTTTTTGCGACAATCTTGTGTATAAATGTGGGAGTAAATAAGGGTATAATTAATAGTAATGATATGAATGGGACTGCATCAAGAGTGGATTAAAAGCAACCCTATTCTAAAAATAAACCCAGGCATCTCCACCTTACACTTGTATGTGCGTGATGTATGCACGCCAAATCACGCATTCTATTATTTATGTGGACGAATTTATTGTAATTAATTGGTTTAATTGAATTTATAACTTTTGATATGGGTCAAAAAAAATTATGTAAAAATTAATTAAAATAAAAATATAATGGTTTTAATGATAAAAATTTGAAAGCTGAATTTATCAAATTTAAAGATTAGATCTACCTCTAATTATTACACGTAATTAAATATTAGTATACCAAAATGTCAACTATCATAATGCGACGTAGTTATGAGCGTTAGGACTCTATAATTGAAGTAGACAAAAGCAGCGCATAAGTATACATTATTCTTGATATTTACATTATTACCTTAGCTACAGAAATTATCAAAATTGCCGTCTTTCCATGGAATTTGAGCGAGGAAGTGGATGAGCAAAAAAAATATTACATAAAGAATTGAAAGAGCAAAATTTCAGTCTTTCACTTTTTAAATCACTAACTGGCAGTGAAAACCTCATGAAATGATCAGAACATTGGGACTTTCCTCTCTTTTTCTTTTTTGTCTTTTTTTTGAGATCACCTTCTTCTCTCATATCAAACACGACACAAGGGTGATAAAATGGTTAAAAAAAAATAGTTAATCATCCATATTATCCACTAAAAATGGGTTGGATAATGAATCTTTTAGAAATGAGTCAAATATAGATAAGAACCATATTGTCCATTTAATAAATGAATAATCAATGAGAAACCAATGGATAACCAATGGGTCTAACTTTTACATTTGTAAAGCCTCAAATTGGGAGTTGTTCGCAATAAATTTTCGTAGTACGAAAAATAAACTGCAGCAAAATAATATAAAGAAAAAGAGATTTTATTGATAAATATTTGTGAGTACAATTCTTTGTATCCTTTGATTCTCCTCTAAGAAATTCTCCGTGATTCGAGGGCTTGAGAAGCGTCTTTTTCGAATGTCGGATGATGCAGACCTCCTTGTGATGTACTTAATCGCCAAGGACGTCGGAGCAACACTTTGTTGTTGCAGGTTGATCTCCAGGAAAAACTCCGTTGATCACTCATTTGTTGAAGAACTAAGCTCTTGATATTTAATTTCTCTGTTTGTGGATGCACTAACCAATTTCAGAGTGTTCTTCTCCAACTCTGAATGTCTCCTGAGAGTTATGTAACCCCCTTTATTTATAGTTGTAGAGGATGGACAGTCAAGTTACATAAGAATTCTCTTGTTTGATTTTGATTGGACAATGTCATTTTAGCCACTTTGCGACTTGTGGTTGGTTCTTGCTTTTTGACTTAGATTGCCATATTATTTAACACGTGGCGTCACCTTATTGGTCTGGAGTTTGACTGATATGCCATGTCACATGGCATAAGTCTGAGCCTTAAGATGAAATGGACTTTGGACCTGAAAATAATAAAATAGACTAATTTAACTTGTAAAACCCAAATTAATTATTTAATCTAATTGAATTTAATTCAAATTTTTTATGGATTAAACCTAATAAATTTTATATGTCTACAAATGCCCCCTGCTTCAGGACTTATCGCGGTGTAGGCTTGTCGAAATCAAAGAGAAGACCTGAAGCACCATATATGACAATGTCCTTTTTATGAATCACTTAACCAAATAGTCTGATGTACCAAATTGGACCATCTTGATTTTCTCTCCATTTCAGAGAAGAATTTAGTTACGTCAATTTCTATCGGTAAATAACTAAATACCATGATAACCACGTTGCATCTTGACTGCTAACTTGCAATATGAATTAGCCATCAATGTGAAGCTAAGCAGTAGTATTACCAAACTCCTAAAATAACTCAGTTTTCGCATAAATAATTTTAGTCCAATACAAACTTGACCGACTTTCTTTTTATGAAAATAAAGGGATGAACTTGAATTTATTAAGTCAAAACCCATTTTATGTAGGACCAAGTAAAGACTAGCAAATTTGGTAGGAATTCTCCTGCACTTTTTGAACCAAGATCACTTTCCTTTTAACTTTTTCGATTCATAATTACCCCAGATTTATTTTTATTACTTTGCAAGGCTTCCCAAATCATGATCGACAAGGAATTATTCTTTCCTTGAAAGGAAAATTCTTGTAGGTCAAGAAAACACAACCTTCTTGAAAAAGCTATAAATAGAGTTGTTCCCTAGGTTGCATAGCCATATGCAGAGCAGGTTTCCTTGGCCCCTCCGGTCCATGATAGACAGGATATATGCAGCCATGTTCGCAAGCAAGGCCTGAGCAGTGCAAATGTTGCTGGTAGCTTTGTTCATGCAGATGTGTTGTTCCCTGGTTTGCATTGCCATACGCAGACAGAAATATCAAAAATTGGAATCCAAATTGTCTATGTACTGTCTCGAAAGTATTTCTAAAACTTCACTTCGGATTCTGCCGCGCTCAATTTCTCAGCTTTGCATGCCTTCAAATAAAGATTCATATCTTGGTGCAGGAATATCGAAATTATGAGAGGTTTACAGCTATAAAAACTAGCTCCCCAAACTACGATTTCTGTAAATATCATAATCAGATTGACTCTATATCTTCCAAGTTGTATTCTAGGAGTTAGGTGACTGAATTTTGGCATACAAGCTCCTTCAGCTTTGCGTGCTCTCAACAAAAAATTTACATCTTGTGATTAGAGAGTCCAAATTGCAAGCCGCTTGATTCTGCTGATTCTAGACTTGAAGAAATACAGCATATAAAAAATTCAAAGCCAAATTCCTTCTGTATTGTCTGGAATTAATTTTTGAACTTGGCGTATGTGTCTGGCTTGTTGATCTTACAGCTCTGTGTACTCTCGGCGAAAAAATTGTATCTTAAGATAGGAGAGTCCAAATCACAAGCTGTTTGCGGCGCTGAAAATTAAACTCCTGGAGCTAAAACATAGAAATCACAGTCAGGATGTCCCTAGGTTTTCCTAGATAATTTGTTGAATCTGGATAACGGGTTCCGGTATGCTGGCTTGATTTTTTCAGTTTTACATGCTCTTGCTAAAAAAAATGCACATCTCAAGATAGGAGCATCCTACGAGCTGTTTACACCATAGGTAAGAAGACTTGGTGAGATACAATATCTATAAATGTCGAAGTTCCAGTCCTTTTGATCCACACACAACAAATTTTTGATCAATTAAGTGCCGAAATCGAGAGGATTGTTCGGGCAACATACTTCCTTTTTCCCCTTTTCTTTTGTTGCAGGCTCGGAGATGATATACATGACGAGTTCTCCCATATTCATCATGAGAAGAAGTGGATGATCACCAATCATTATTTTGTAGGTTCATGAAGGGTACGATCCATCGAGATTTGAGGAGAAGTGCATGTCACAATACTGACCATCCGCATTGAAGCGTCGTGTCATTGACACCTATTCTTGTTGCAGAGTGAAAGCTTCATGCTGTAGGCGTCACTAACTGTCATGCTGATTGGAACTCTGAGTAGCTACTACTTCTTTTTTCCTTTTCTTTAAACCAATAACTTATTATTTTACTTGCGCGTTTCAGGTACATATCTATGTAGGCGATTGTTTCTTCTGTTCAAAGAATCTCATAAGGTCAAAAGTATCTCTATCATCCTCAGTACTAATAGGTCACCCACCTACAACCACCAGTAGCTGCAAGTATACGTGAACCATCAATAACATTGACGACGAAGCTGCCCATGGCGTTGACGCAGCATAGCACTTCTTTATTGAATATTGGAGTCAGTGAATCAACATCCATTGACATTGAAACTTATTGTTGAGGCAAAGCGCAGCATCTTGGGGCTAATCAATCATGTGAAATCAAAAGCTTCATGGCGTCTACATTGATATTTATGAGTCGAGTTGAAATTTTATGTGCTGAACCGTCGCGCTATTGGCACCGAGGACTCCTAAAAAATTTCTTTTGCAGGATTTGAGAGAGTTCCAGCGATCTTGATATCCCTAGGAAGATGAATTGCAAGCAAACCACTAGTCTCTTTGTTGCAGCTCGGCGAGAAAGACACATGAAGTGTCTTTTCAACCTCGACGATGAAATCCCTACTCTTGGAGGCTCAGAGAGACCATATTTTATTAGTTGCGAGTGCAATATGTACCATATCACATTGTTGCAGGCTAGTGAGGAAGACAATCAGAGTAGGCTTTTCCAACTTCGGCGAGCAAGCACTTGGTGCGTCTTTGCTATTTTGACTTTATAGTATTTCATGCTCGCATTAAAAAAATTGTATCTCGACCTAGGAGTGTCCAAACTGAATTCTGCTTGGTTCTGCAGAATAAAAACTTGCACCATAACGACATATCCAAAATTTAAGGCCAAATTCCATCAGGAAAAGTCAGAACGATCTTTGAAGGCAATGCCCAAGTTAGTCATTTCGGTTTCACAGCATTGCATGCTATTATTAGAACACATATATCTCAAGCTAGGAACATCTAAATCGCTAACCGTCTGTGCCACTGGAAAGAAGACTCAGAAATAAGGAAATCCCAGAGTATATCATGAAAGGATTCCTAGCAGATTACCCGCAGAAATATTTTGAAATTGACCCACCTGTCTGCCAAACTCACTATTCAGCTTTGTGCGCACTGGTGGAAAAATTCATATCTCAAGCTATAGTGTTGGAATCTCGAGACGTCTGTACCATTGGAAAGATAATTTTGATACCTACAACACTTGAAGATATCGTGGCAGAACTCCTTTTATATCGGTCACGATATTACTTTGAAATCGCTCCTGATATCTGCCTTGCTGCTTTTCAGCTTCGTCCTTTCGTAAAAAAAATTCATATATCGAGCTACGAATCTCCAAATTGCTATACATTTGCACCGTTAGAAATTAAACTCGGAGACATGAAACACATATTAATTTTATGGAATAACTCTGTCACGACCCAAACTGGAGGGCCATGACTAGCACCCGACCATACTTGCCGAGCACCAACGTACATTTTAT
>MU705433.1:0-16126 GCA_026770625.1 Nicotiana glauca | reverse complement strand
CAAAATCCGAGCCCAATACCTAGGAATTCAATGAATACTTAGTTTCTTTAATTCTTTAAAACTTCAATTTAACAATTTCACCTAAAAATTCATTAAGCGCGCTAGGGACCTCGGAATTCGATTCCGGACATACGCCCAGGTCTCATATTTTTCTACAGACCCTCCGGGACCGTCAAATCACGAATCCGGGTCCATTTCTCAAGAAAGTTGACCAAAGTAAAACTTGACCTTTTAAGAAACTCTTAAAGAAGCAATTGGACATATTCTTACTCAAAACTCTACCAACCTCCGAACCCACCGCCCCCCAAGTCATAAATTAGCTAAAGCAAGTGCGAAAAGTTTTATTTAAGGGAGCGGGGTTCTAAACAATAAAACGACCAGTCGGGTCGTTACATTCTCCACCTCTTAAAAAAATGTTTGTCCTCGAACAGACATAGAAAAGTACCTGGACTGCTAAATAAGTGGGGATATCTGCTCTGCATGTCCTCCTCGGACTCCTAGGTCGCCTCCTCGACCGGTTGGCCTCTCCACTGGACCCTCATCGCAGAAATCCTCTTGGACCTCAACTGGCGATCCTGACTATCAATAATGGCAACTGGCTCCTCCTCGTAGCCCAAGCTCTCATCTAGACGAATGGTACTGAAGTCCAACACATGTGGTAGGTCAGCATGATACTTCCAAAGCATCAATACATGAAAAACTAGATGAACTCCCGATAAACTGGGAGGTAAATCTGTACTAAGTAACTTAGCCTCACCAGGCTCAAACCACCCGATAGGAGAACGACAACGTCAACCATATAAAGCCTCATACGGGGCCATCTCTATGTTGGACTGATAGTTTTTATTGTATACAAACTCTGCTAAAGGCAAGAACTGATCCCACTACCCTCCAAAGTCAATCACACATGCTCTGAGCATATCCTCTAAAATCTGAACTGTTCGCTCCGAATGCCCGTCGGTCTGAGGATGGAATGTCGTGCTAAGCTCTACGATGGTCCCCAACTCACTCTGAACGGCTCTCCAAAAATGGGAAGTGAACTGAGGGCCTCTGTCTGATATGATGGAGACCGGCACATCGTGCAATCGGACTATCTCCCGAATATAAATCTGAGCGTATCTCTCTGCTGTATAGGTAGTCGCCACAGGAATGAAATGGGCCAACTTGGTCAACCTATCCACAATGACCCATACTGAATCAACCTTCCGCAAGGTCTGCGGCAACCCAACTACAAAATCCATGGTGATGCGCTCCCACTTCCACTCCGGAATGGGCATCCGTTAAAGAAGGCCACCTGGCCTGTGATGCTCTCATTTGACCTGCTGGAAATTCAAACATCTAGCTACATACTCCACGATATCTTTCTTCATCCTGCGCCACCAGTAATGCTACCTCAAGTCACGATACATCTTCGTGGCACCCGGATGAATGGAGTACCTCAAACTGTGGGCCTCCTCTAGAATCCTCTCCCTGAGACCATCAACATTAGGAACACATAGATGGCCCTAAAGCTGCAACACACCATCCTCGCCAATGGAAACCTCCTTGGAACCTCCCTGAAGTATCGTCTCTCTAAGAACCTCCAAATGTGGATCATCGTACTGTCGGGCCATAATCTGTCCCAATAACGAAGACTGAGCAACCACACATGCTAGAACTCGGCTGGACTCCAAAATGTCCAACCTCACAAGTCTGTTAGCCAAGGACTGAATGTCCAAGGCTAGTGGCCTATCCTCCGCTGGAATGAATGCTAGGCTACCCACACTCTCCACCTTTCTACTCAAGGCATCCGCAACTACATTCGCCTTGCCCGGATGATAAAGAATGGTAATTTCATAATCCGTTAGTAACTCAAGCCACCTGCGCTGCCTCAAATTAAGGTCCCTCTTATTGAACAGATCTTGTAAGTTGCGGTGATCGGTATAAGCCTCACAAGGCACCCCATACAAATAGTGCCTCCATATCTTAAGAGCATGAAATATCGTTGCAAACTACAGATCGTGCACAGGGTAATTCTTCTCATAAATCTTCAGTTGACGTGAAGAATATGCAATAACTCACCCCTCCCGCATCAACACACATCCCAAACCAACACGTAAAGCGTCACAATATGCCGTATACATCCCTGCACCGGATGGCAACACAAGAACTGGTGTCGTAGTCAAAGTGGTCTTGAGCTTCTGAAAGCTCTCCTCATAGTCATCGGACCAAATGAATAGGGTACCCTTCTGGGTCAGTCTGTTCAAAGGTGATGCAATGGATGAAAAGCCCTGCACAAATCGCCGATAATAACCTGCTAATCCCAGGAAACTCCTGATCTCGGTCACTAAAGTAGGACGAGGCCAACTCTAAACTGCCTCAATCTTCTTGGGATCCACTTTAATACCCTCCCCTGACACTACATGCCCCAAGAATGCCACTGACTCTATCCAAAACTCACACGTGGAGAACTTAGCATATAGCTTCTGTTCTCGCAAGGTCTGAAGCACTACTCTCAAATGTTGCTCGTGCTTCCCCATGCTACGTGAGTATATCAAGATGTCATCAATGAAGACGATAATAAAGGAATCAATATAAGGCCTGAATACCCGATTCATTAGATCCATAAACGCCGCTGGGGCATTAGTCAAGCTGAAGGACATCACCAGAAACTCATAGTGGCCATATCTAGTCCCGAATGCAGTCTTCGAAATATCCGAGTCCTGAATCTCCAGCTGATGATACCCTGACCTCTGGTCAATCTTAGAGAACATCCTAGCTCCCTGCAACTTATCAAAAAAATCATCAATACGAGGTAACGGGTGCTTGTTCTTGATGGTGACCTTGTTCAACTGGCGGTAATCAATGCTCATCCGCATGGTCCCATCCTTCTTCTACACAAACAGTACTGGTGCGCCCCGAGGTGATACACTAGGCCTGACAAACCCCTTTACTAACAACTCCTCTAACTGCTCCTTCAACTCTTTATGAGCCATATGGTATGGTGGAATAGATATAGGCTGAGTGCCTGGAGCCAAATCAATACAGAAATCAATATCGCGATCCGGAGGCATGCCAGGAAGATAGGAAAAACATCATCGAACTCTCGGACTACTAGCACTAAATCAATCGTCAAAGACTCTGCAGTGATGTACCGAACATAAGCCAGATAGGCCAAACACCCCTTCTCGACCAAGTGTCGAGCCTTCGGGAAGGAAATAACCCTGCTAGGCATATCAACCGTGGAACCCTTCCACTCCAATATCAACGATCCTGGTATCACTAGTGAAACAGCCTTGGCATGTCAATCAAGGACAGCGTGATATGGAGACAACCAATCCATGCCTAAGATGACCTCAAAATCAATCATATCAGTAACAGAAGATCTGCTCTAGTCTCAAAACTACAGAAAGTAACCACACAAGATCGGTAGATCCGATCCACAACTATAGAATCACCCACAGGAGTGGACACATGAACAGGAACACCCAAAAGCTCAGGAGAAATAACTAGGAAACAAGCAAACAGAGATGATACATATGAATAAGTTGACCATGGGTCAAATAATACTGAAGCATCCTTACCACTGACGAAAATAATACTTGTGATGGCGGGATTTAAGTCCAATGTATCTGGCATGGCCGGAAGAGCATAGAATCTAGCTAAAGCGTCGGCTGTCTGGCCTCCACCTGACTGGGGAGTAGCTGGCTGACCTCTCCATATCTGGCCTCCACCTCTTAGACGGCCTCTACCCATCTGCCCTCCACCTCTAGGTGGTTGGGTAGTTGGTGTCGGAGTCTGGGGTTGCTGACCCTGCTGTACTGCCTTACCCCGAAGCCTGGGGCAAGTCCTCTTCAGGTGACTCGGATCTCCACACTCATAGCAAGCTCTAGGCACCATAGCCTGCTGCCCTGCATTTTGAGTCTGCTGACCTTAATACCAACTGGAAGAACCCTGGATAGCTGGTGGGCGGTACGAACTCTCTGGCATAGCACTGAAATAAGAATTGGAAAAATTCGGAGGACCTGGATACCCACTGGATGAACCCTGAATAGCTGGCGGGCAATAAGAACTCTCTGGAATGGCGCTGAAATAGGAGCGCGCTGGAGCACCCCGAATAGGTGGTGGTGCTGAAATTAGGGGCCTGATGGGCTGACCCCTCCCAAACTGACCTCTACCCCTAGCTGGGGCACCTCTGAACTCTCCGGAGAATCTGGCCCTCTTATCCTGCTGCATCTGCTCTCTACCCCTCAAACGGTAACCCTCAATCCTACGAGCAATCTCATGTACTAGCTGATACCCTATGCCCATCTCTACCTCTCGGGCCATACCCGACCGAATAGTAGGGTGTAAACCCACAACGAATCTATGTACTCTCTATGCCTATGTGGGGAGTATCATAAGTGCATGGTGATACAACTCAGAGAACCTCGCCTCATAATCGGTCACTGACATCTAACCCTACTCCAGATGCTCAAAGTGATGATGCAGCTCTTCCTTCTCGGAGGGTGGAACGTACTGATCCAGGAATAACTGTGTGAACTAACCCCAGGTGAGGGGAGGAGCACCTGCTGGCCTGCTAAGTGCATAAGACTTCCACCATCTACGGGCCCTGCCCTCAAGCTGAAAAGTAGTGAAGTCAACTCCATGTGACTCCAATATCCTCATGTTGTGCAGTGTGTTCCTGCATCTGTCAATGAAGTCCTAAGCATCCTCATCACGCTCACCCCCGAAGACTGGAGGGTGAAGTCTAGTCCATCTGTCCAGTAACTTCTGTGGATCGCCGTCCACAGCTGGCCTGGGCTGGGGCGCCACTGCAGCAACTGGATGAACCCCATCTGTGGGTAGTGCACCCGGAGTTTGATATATTGCAGCTGCATGTCCTGGAGCCTAAGCAGTAGGGGTCTAGGCTCCCCTTCCTGCCTATGAAGCAGCTGTTGGAAATAAACCAGCCTGAGTCATAGTGTCCATGAACCGTAGCATGCGGCCCATGACCTCCTAAAATCCCAACACTGTCATGAAATCCACGGGGGTAGGCTCAGTTGCGAGCACCTCGCCCTGCTCCTCAATGATGGTATCCCTCGTAGGATCTACTGGTGGTGCAACTGGAACGGCTCTGGGACATCTTTGTCCCCTACCACGGACCGGTGCCCTCCCCCAGCCTCTGCCTCGGCCTCTAACAACAGGGGGAGCAGCTTTTCCTGGGTCCGAAACGTTAGCAGTACAAGTCCTCACCATCTGTGAGAGAATAGAATAGGGTAATTTAGTACACTAAGCATTGCACAATAGGAAATGAATACAGAGTAGTCTTTCCTAATACCCTATAGCCTCTCGAAGATAAATACAGACGTCTCTGTACCGATCAACAAGACTCTATCAGGTTTTCCCATAACTCGTGATACCTACGTCAACCTAGTGCTCTGATACCATGTTGTTGCGACCCATTTCCATAATAGGTTGTGAGGGCGCCCGACACCGTTGCTAGGAAAGCCACTGTAGAACATTTCTAATATCTTATATTTATTCTATCAGGATTTAAGAGAAATAACCATTTCAAATTAGGATTTAAGACTAAAAGATATGGATGTCGTAAGTAACATAATATTACAAATCCAAAAATAAGTCTACCAATGTGTGTGCCAGAACCTGGTATCACAAGCTACGGGCGACTAGTAGAATATACACAAAAGAATAATAAACTATCCTACTGTCTGAATCAGGATAGATAGAAAACAAAAGTACAAAGAAAGTCTTTTTTGGTTGCGGATCGGCGTGAATGATAAGCAGGTCACCGTAGAAGTCCCAAATGTGCTCACTGATGCGCACCAGAATGATATCCAGATCCACCTACCTCAGATCCTGTACATCTAAGTACAAAAGCGTAGCATGAGTACATAAACAACATGTACCCAGTAAATATTCCGTCTAATCTCGAAGAAGAAGAGACGACAGGTCGACTCGATACCTACTAAGGTCAAGTAGAATGAGAAGAATTTATAATAAGCAAGAATAATTCAAGTCATAAGAATAACAAGTATGAAACAGGAATTCTTCTTTTAACCTTCCATAAAGAGTGTGCGTTTATATATATTTAAACAATTATGAAGTCAAATTCACAAGTAGAAAGCTAAATAAATCATGCGCAGATAATCACCGAGGAACGTACGACCCGATCCAACATAAAAATAAATGTGCACTACCGAGGGTCGAACGGCTCGAACTATAGATGCATCTATTACCCCGCTCGCGAATCATACGTGCGATGCGGTAAAATTTAAATAAACAATCAGCCTGCTCGCGAATCATACATGCGACGCAAGTACGCATAGAAATACATGCTCAAATGACCAATTAAGAATTTATCGGAATACATTTGTTTTCCCAAATAAATCTAATTTCCCTTTAATAATTTAAGAAAATGAAGTTAAATCCTTTTAGAAAATCATTTACCAACTTGATAGGATTTATGCAATTCAACTGCCAACAAGATTACAAATATTCTAAGTACAGTATGCTTTAGGGTCCTAGACTACCCGGACTGTCATATAAGTCAGTACGCACGGACTCTCGTCACCTAGTACGTACATAGCCCCCCATATAAAGGCAATTTAGTCATTTATTATACCTATGGGGACATTTTCCTCTTACAAGGTTAGAAAGGAGACTCACCTCGCTCCAAAGTGCACGTCCAATTTCCAAGATTGAGCCCAAGTCCTTAATTCGAAGCCGGACATCCCAAACTAATTAAACGAAGTAAGAACTAGTTAATATAACCTCACAAAAATCGAATTCTAGCTAATTAAGAAATTTCCCAACCACTAACACAAGTTTTCCTAAATTTCGACCCCGAGCCTACGTGCCCGGATTTCGAGATATTTTTGAAGGAAGTTGTTCTCTGTACCCTAAGGATCAATAATATATCATTTCTAGTTCATTAAATAGAAAATTACATGATTAAATCTTAGTTTTATTAAAATCCTAGGTCTAGCTCTAACCCTTGATTTTTACTTAGTTTTTAGTGTTTAATCTACCTAGTGCTCATGTATTTAAATTAAGGGGGAGTGGAAATTACTTACCTTGTGATGATATGTGGAAACCCTCTCTTTTGAAGCCCCAAATTCACCTAAGCGTGGAGTAGTGTGTGCAATAAATGACCTTGAGCTCGAATTAAAAGTGCTCACTGCCCAACGATTTTCGCTTATGCGGTTTGGTGCGGTCCCGCACCTGCGGAAGAGTGGCCGCATCTGCGGCTTTAGGAATAAGGGGCTAGACCGCATCTGCAGTCTAGGGATCACATACGTTGAATCGCTTCTGCGGTTCCTGGGATGCTTCTTCTATTTCCCCTGGGCTGCCCTTGACCGCTTCTGCGATACGTTGACCGCACCTGCGATCTCGCTTCTGTGGTCCTAGAACCGCATATGTGATTATGACAACAGTAGCCTTCAGCCTTTTCTTCTGTGGTCCTAGAACCAGTGGGGTCGTTACAAGGAAGAACTAATCAAGGTCCTAAACCTAAAATGCCAGGAATTGGGATAATATGTGAGCATTGTGGCTATAAGGGACATTTGAAGGAAAACTATTACAAAATTGTTGGTTACCCACAGGATTTTAAGAGCAAAAATAAAGGATCACAAACCAGTGGATTCAGACCTTATGCTAATTCCACAGTAGCAGGAGAAAGCATGAAGTTACAGGAAACACAAGGTCACTTCTTCACTGAACAACAATAAGTGCAGATAATGAACATGCTAAACAAACCAACAACCAGTGATGGTGCAGATAACATAACAGGTAAGAGGGCAGGTATGACCTCACTACTATCTAGACTTTGATTGTGAATATATAATAGATACAGGGGCATCTCACCATATTACACCATACAAAGAATTACCAACCATCTTTAGAACCTTGAAAAATCAAAACAACAATATAGTACAGGTTCCCACAGGTGGTAGAGTAGAAATCACAAATGTAGGAGAGGCAGTGATTTTGGGAAGTTACAAACTTGAGAATGTTCTTCATGTGCCAGACTTCAAGTTTAATCTACTTTCAGTGTCCAAGATAACCAAACAGCTTTGTTGTGTAGCTTTGTTCTCTCTTGATTTTTATGTATTCTAGGGGCTCTTTAATGGGAAGGTTCTGGGGATTGGTAAAGAAAAAGAAGGATTATACATACTACAAGAAAGAATAAAACTTGCAGTTGGAGCAGCAGTGCATAAGGATGATGATTGTGGAAAGTTGTGGCATTGGAGACTTGGACATCCTTCTATTGGAGCAATGCAACATATTACAGATGTCAAAAATAAGCTAGATATTGAACAGTTAAGCTGCTGTGAGATTTTCCCTTTGGCAAAGCAAAGTAGACTAAAGTTTCCTATTAGTAATAGTAGTTCAAATTGTGCTTTTCAACTATAACATCTAGATATATGGGGACCTTACAGGAAACCTACATATGAAAAAAGACACTACTTTGTTACCATAGTAGATGATTACAGTAGACATACTTGGGTTTGCCTGGTACAATCTAAATGTGAAGTGATTATAGTGTTGAAAAATTTCCTTGTCATAATAAAGAATCAGTTTGATAAGACTGTTAAGATTCTTAGATCAGATAATGGTAGTGAGTTCTTCAACTCAATGTGTGATGAACTTTTGTCTTCCTATGGTATAATTCATCAAAGTAGCTATCCATACACTCCACAACAAAATGGAGTTGCGGAGAGAAAGCACAGACACATTCTAGAGGTGGCTAGAGCCTTGGCATTTCAGAGTTCAGTGCCTATAAAGTTCTGGGGAGATTGTGTGAGGACTGCTGTATATTTGATCAATCGAATGCCATCCAAAGTGCTGCAAGGAAAAACACCATTTGAGCTGCTACATGGAAAGTTACCTCAACTATCTCATCTGAAGTTTTTTGGATGTCTCTGCTATGCTAGCAGGTTGCTTAGGGGTGACAAGTTCACTTCAAGGGCCAGGAAGACAATCTTTGTGGGCTATACAGAAACACAAAAGGGCTACAAATTATATGACCTTGAAGATCATCAAGTGTTCATTAGCAGGGATGTTCAATTCAAGGAATCTATATTTCCTTTTAAAGCTGAAGCTGTAGAAAATTTAAATGATTTTTGTTTGTTCAATAACAATCCACATGCAGGAATTACTCAGCCACATGCAGGAGAGGCATATGACCAATGTCAACATAGTGCAGAATCTCAACTTGAACCTATAGATATTGTCACTAGAAAAGATATTTCATCAATTCCTGAAGCAACATTGGACCCTGATATTGGAGTAGATCCCCAGCAAGATCTGGAAATCTCTACACATCTTGGACCAGATCAAGATGAACTACAACCAGTGGAATCAGCACCTGCAGCAATCCAATAATGAGAGGAAGGTGGGAATGATCATGGGAGGCCAAGCAGAACAACCAGACCACCAATTTGGCTCAGTGACTATATCACTACTGGGAAGTCAAAAGCCCACTGTTCTTATCCTATATCCAATCATATCAGTTACTCTCATCTTCATCCCAATTATCAAGCTTACTTGGAATCCTTCTCTACATCAACTGAGCATAAGTCATTCAAAGAAGCCTCTCAATATCCCAACTGGATCTTGGCTATGCAACAAAAAATTAATACACTGGAAGGGAACAACACTTGGGAGCTAGTTTCATTGCCTAAGGGCCAACAAACTATAGGTTCAAAGTGGATCTACAAGATTAAATACAAGGCAAATGGTGAGATTGACAAATACAAGGCACGACTAATAGCTAAGGGACATACACAAAGAGAAGGCCTAGACTATCATGAAATGTTTTCTCCTGTTGCAAAGATGGTCATTGTTCGTACAGTCATCAGTGTGGAAGCTTCAAAGAATTGGTGCCTCTATCAAATGGATATCAACAATGCATTTCTACAAGGAGACTTATATGAAGAAGTATATATGTATTTTCCACAAGGATTTCACAGGCAGGGGGAATATAGAGTGTGTAAGCTCTTGAAATCCTTATATGGTCTCAAACAAGCTTCGAGGCAATGGAATATCAAACTCACCTCTGTTTTGATGGAAGAAGGATACTGTCAAAGCCCACATGATCACTCACTATTCACTAGAATGAAAGGGTACAATATGGTTATCATTCTAATCTATGTTGATGATCTTCTTATTACTGGGAATAACATACACCTCATTAAAGAAGCAAAACAATCTCTCCACAACAATTTCAAAGTTAAAGATCTTGGAGAACTCAGGTATTTCCTAGGGATTGAAGTGTTGAGGTCAACACAGGGCATACTTCTCAATCAAAGAAAATATGCTTTAGAACTGATCTCAAGTGTGGGGCTAAGTGGTGCCAAACCAGCCTCCACACCAATTGAAGCAAGCACAAGACTCACGACTGTCGAATTAGACAAATTGACTGGAGTAGCTGATGATCCTATACTTGAAGAGGTGGTAGGTTATTAAAAATTAGTGAGAAAATTGATTTATCTTATTATCACACGTCCAAATATCTGCTTTCCTGTCCAAGTCCTTAGTTAATTTATGCAACAGCCCAAGAAATCACATTGGGAAGCAGCTTTAAGGGTGGTGAGATATATTAAAAGTAGTCCAGGTTTGGGAATTTTTCTCAGCAATAAGCCAGCCACTCAGTTGACTGCTTATTGTGACTCTGATTAGGCAGCATGCCCCAATACCAGGCAATTAGTCACAGGGTATGTGATTAAACTAGGTGATTCTTTGATCTCATGGAAAACAAAGAAGCAACCAACAGTCAGTCAGTAAAAGTTCAGTTGAAGCTGAATATAGAAGTATGGCAGCAAGTGTGGCAGAGATTGTATGGCTGGTTGGGTTACTACAAGTCATAGGTGTGATGGTTTCCAAACCAATTCACATTCAGTGAGATAGCGAAGCAGCCATCCACATTGCTGCAAATCCCACTTTTCATAAACGCACCAAACACATAGATATTGATTGTCACTTTGTTCAGGAGAATATTAAGGAAGGATTTATTGAGACCAACTACATTGGCACACAGTCTCAACTTGCAGACCTTCTTACAAAAGGATTGGGAGTTAGCCAGCACCATCTTCTTCTATCCAAGCTAGGAGTGCTCGATGTTTTTTCACCCTCGAGCTTGAGGGGGAGTAATAAAATATGGAGAAGCAGAAGTGAAGTTGTACTAACTGTAATTAGTTACACTAACTATGATTAAGTAACGTCATTAGTAGTTAGTTAAAATGTTAGCTTATAGTTAGTTAAAATGTCACGTGTTGTGCATGTGTGAGATGAAAGGGTCGTGTATATAGGATATGTATCAGCCTTCAATTTCAGATGAAAAAAAACAGTTATCTTCTTTCTCTCTACTCAATCTCTCTAAGATCCCTAATCTCACGCATTGCATGGCTTAATTCAACAATCTATATGTTCTACTGTTACTAATGATTATTACAATTTATCATGTTTTTCTCTTCTTTTTTTTTTTTTTTTGCTTTTTTTTAAAATATTTTTTTTATCTCATCATAAAATTTTGATATCCCATGTAGTCTAAGATATTCACTAAGACAAAAAAAAATATACGATTAGGAATGTTTTCATTTAGATTTTCCTGGCAAAGACCCCCAAGAAGAAAGTTAGCAAGATCTCTTATGAGATGGAAATAACAATCTATAATGTTTCTTGGAGGACTATATATGGTTGAGTTATTTGGTTTTTGGTATTTTGAGATGAGTTGTTCCATATATTAACATTTAATATATTAAAACGATAGATACTAAACTATAAAAGTATTCTCAAAATATTAACTATTTATTATGCTCCTCTACAATTAAATTATGTCGATGCACAAAAATGTACTAAGAAGTTATCTAAGAATTGGACTTAGGAAATTACCATAGAGTTCAAAATAATTTAGGATTCTTTTACGTGAAATAAGCATGTAATTGAATTAATTATTGCTGCTTAAGAATATGCAAAATTCCACTTTTCACAAGTATGTCTATTTCGTCACAAAGGTACAAAATTTACAAACATATATCAATTTTCTTTCACAAGAATTTTCACTTTACAATGACTAGCGACAATAAATAAAGCATAAGGGCAAACAACTCCAAATGATGGATTATATCTGCTGCAACATGTTTTATCGCATGTACAACTATATATTATACTTTCAAGAGGAATATCACTACACACAAAGAAAGTTTTGGTCATGACAGAATAACCAAAACGTCATAAAGGAACATGCACAAAGAACATCGTCTATAAAGAAGTCTTAGGTAAGAAATTATCACAGTACATATCTTTGCACTATAATATTGTAAAGATAGCAGAAGAAGAGTATTATTTAGAAACCTTCTGCTAGCCCAAGATCGTTAAATAATATTGGTGGATTCAACTAAAGAAGAGGAATCTTGAAAAGAGAAGAAAAGTTTTGGAGAGGAGAACTTTGTTTAGGAAAGAAAGCTTTCTTGATTTTGGCTTCAATACAAATGCCTAAGACCACCCCTATTTATACTTCTCTAAGGATGGTTCTAGATAATATTCTAGAACATGCACAAGAAAAATCTAGTGAACCTTATCTTTTTATAATACTCTATAATATCTAAATGTCTCTAATAGATAAACTTATTTTCCCACAACATTCTAGAACATCTAGATATGTTTACTAAATATCAAGGATACTTCACTAGGACATTCTAGAGAATTCTATATTTTTTCTAAAAAATCACTTTACTTTATTTTTCTCACACTCCCCTTAAAGTAATTTTTTGGAAGCTATCCCTCGGTTGTCGCGGAAGAACTCAATCGATTCTTTAGGACGTGTCTTGGTGAAGATCTCAGCATTATTTTTCGGGCTCCTCTTTCTTCCCCCAATATTGAAGGTTCTTTAATTGGTCCTAAAAAGAAACATGAATATGTACTGATAAAATTTTCATCTCTGAATTGAGATGGTTTGATAATAGTTATTTTTGGCCTTCCCGAACCACTTGAATCATCTTCTTGTTAAGTTTTATGTTGTTGAGTTCTCGGGTTCCCCCTTTCTCTTAGCTCCTCAACAATTGTATTATCTAAAGAAGTACTTGTGATAGGCAGATTTGATGCTTCAGGGTTCATGGGTTTATAACCTGCCCCTTCTTGCGCAACTCCATAATGGAGAGAGACTTCGTCGAATATGACATCCCTTGAAACAACAAAGAGATGAGTTTTAGGGTCCATGCACTTCCATCCCTTTTTCCTTTCATCATATCCGACAAAGATGCATTTCCTTGCCTTGGCATCTAACTTGCTCCGTTGTGAATCCGCAATGTGAACATAACAAATAGAGTAAAAAACCTTGAGGTGTTTCACGCTAGGCTTTTCTCCAAATATTAATTCATCGAAAGACTTCATATTGTTTGGAGAAAGCGACATCCTGTTAATCATGTACGCTGCACATTTCATACCTTCAGCCCACAAGGCTCTAGGTAAATTCTTAGCATGAAGCCAACTCTTACATGTCCCAGTTAAGTGCCGGATCTTCCTTTCAGCTACTCCATTTTATTGTGGGGTATCAGCGCATGTCAGCTCTCTTTTAATGTCATGCTGACGACAAAAGGAAAGAAACTCATCTGATGTGAACTCACCGCCAATATCAGTTTGCAACTGTCTTATTCTGGAATCGAGTTCACCTTCAACTGTTTCTTTGAACTCCACAAACTTTGTGAAAACTTCTTACTTGTGCTTCACAAAATAAATCCAAGTGAATCTAGTTCTTATAAAAGTACGGATGTTCAACGATAAATATTAAACGACTAAAATATCTTTAAAATATTGAATGACTTTTATATCCTTAATTAATTACATTAATGTTTACTACAAGTAAATAAGTAAAGGACACAATTGAAAATACTACACGTTAAGATACAAATCGAGTTGTGATAGAATATAAATTTAACTGTATGAATGTAATACGAATTAGTTTTGGAGAAGGCACGTATTTATCACGCAAGAAAAAAGTAGTGAGCAATAAGGAATCAAATTACAATGTTTCTCAAGTTCTGTTTTATTCTTGCGTTAAATTTTGTCTAAAAATTTCGTGGTTTTGTTTTCCTAAACCTCAACAAATTTCTTTATCTTAAACAATTGTCTTATTTAGATAATTAGTACTATACCTTTTGGAAAATCAAAATCTGGTAAGTTTTATCAAATCTTTATCTATACCGACTTATCAATATAATTTATAAAAGTGTGTTCTTATCATATAGTTTTTTCTTTTTGATTAACGCGGAAAAATTGCGTGCAACGCACGTGAATAGAAATTAGTATTATATTAAAAGCACAAACCTCTATCGAAATGTTGTTCGCCTTTTTTACCCTTTAAAAATAGATTCTACACTAGACAAAGTAGTAAATTAATTATTGTCCTAATATTTAGGATATTTAATTCAACTAAAATTGTAGTTATTAAATTTAACCTTAATTAAACTACTTAAAGAATCTTAATACGTAAGACTTTTCAATTCCATTAAGATTTTATATTATATAAATAATTTCCCTATTTAAGTTACGTGACATAATGTTAGAGATTCACGTAATTTAGAGTTGAAAGCTAAAAGAGTTTATTTTTGTAAGTCAAAACCATGTTTGTGTGAATTTAGTATTTAACCAAAAAATGAATTTTTAGTCAAATATGGAAAATAGAAGAATCGGGTTACTGATAATCGAAAGATAAATAGAGAAAAGAATTTTCAAGTACTCGGATATGAAAACTTGCAAATCAAAGTATATTCCAATAATGTCTCTCTCCTCCATCCACTACATATTTCTCCTTTCATAGGTCTCTTGGAGAATCTTTATAAATGCACGTTACATCTAAGTCATAATGAGGCTA
This sequence comes from Nicotiana glauca, assembly GCA_026770625.1. Taxonomy (NCBI): domain Eukaryota; kingdom Viridiplantae; phylum Streptophyta; class Magnoliopsida; order Solanales; family Solanaceae; genus Nicotiana; species Nicotiana glauca. The sequence goes on along the minus strand of MU705433.1, from coordinate 1,272 downwards.
TTATGAATATTTAATGACACTAAATACTGCGTTACATAACTATTATATTGAATACAAATATTCCTTAACGGCTCCGGTATTTATTTCTCTTGAAAAGTTGTATCTATATCCTCTAATTCGACCAGGTTATTTATCCTTTCCATATCTCGTGCGTATTCATGTTTAAATAGAGACGGTGCTTCCGAGTCTCTTATCTCGTACCTCCTTTGTGATCCCGTACCTCTTTTATCACGCACATAATCTGTGATTCCTTGACCAATTGTGACCTTTTGATAATTCCACGTGTCACGCTTTATCACCATTCATTTATGCACATATATTTCCCCAATACAGATAGTCCCCCCACTTTCCATTTATTCATCAGTTTGAATACTTGGAAAGTGGATTTCATAAAAAGAGAATTTTTGTCACCATTAATACTCTGATAAAGTTGACGCTTCGAGTGTCACTTCCTTTTAATGCTCTAGACACGTGTTGCTTCCTCATTGGTTGTACTGTCTCTCAGCACTTTTTTAGGCTTTCTTTTCGGCTTTGCTTTCCACGAAGTATCAGTTATCATTGCGGTTCTTCCATTATCGTATTTTTTCCAATAATATAAATGTAGCTTCTCTTTTTGTCCTGTTATTCATAAATTGAATTGAACACTTCCATCTTATTAATTTTTTTCATTATCCCTACTTTAATTCAACTCCTATATCCATGGCTTCATCAAACCCTAACCCTAGGAAAACTCCCATTTTAGATAATTTTCCTAACGCTCCTGTTAGACATAGAAGAGGAGGCAGGCTACGTAATTTAAGCTCCACTCGTGGTGGTAGCACTTCAACGCCTCCTTCTGGTTTTGGTCCTTCCTCTGGAACTAGGGGTTCGCATTCTCAAAGAGGTTCTTCTCGAAGTAAAGATTCTTCTGAGCCTCTGCATGAACCTTTGGTAGAAGAAATTATTCCCACAGAATTTTCTTTTCAACATGATAAGGAACCCTTAAAAACTCAAGCTGCTGCACTAGATCGTGTTGATCCTTACCCTACTCTAATCACAAGTGCTTTGGCACCTGTGGTTAGGAAGGAGTGTCATTGGGTTGAAGATTTCCCCATTATTATTCCTAACCCATGTCACACCTGCTTTCGGCACGCCCCCACCCCGAGGGGGGTAAAAACGGTCGAAGTGAGTTTTTCCAATTAAAGTGACAATATTCGAACGGGATTATTTCGTTTATTTCAGAGTCGCCACTTGGAATAAATTAAAGGTTTCCCAAGTCACCGATTTATTTAA
>MU705431.1:12055-24511 GCA_026770625.1 Nicotiana glauca | reverse complement strand
GTTGTTGTCTGCCATTGCCTTTTGTCGTTGTATTGTAGAGAGGAGTTACCACTTTAAAACCACAAACCAACCACCCTTGTGCTATGAGTACAACAAAGTGAAGCCATCACGTTAGCGTTATGGCATTTATCAGGTAATAATATCACATTGCATGCAATGCATCTATCAACAATTAACGGTTCTAGAATAACTTCGAGGGTCATAAGGTCACTTGGCATTATCCCAATTTGTTAATTTCAACCTCTCTCCTTTCTTTGCTTTTCTAGCACTTGTTTGCTCGCTCATTTTGCTTCACCTTTTTCCTTTGTGATTATCGCTCTTTTTCTTCCCTCTCATTTCTCACATCCCATGATTTCATCTCTTTTTTCCCTCTTTTTTTCCCTTTTCCTTTAATAAATAAAAAAATCGATTCGATCGAACCCTATGTAGGTTGCCTACGTATCATGACCCCGCATGAATCATATCTTTGCGTAGTTCTGGAAGATCAAGAATAGAGTAGACAAACTGACATTTTTCTTTTCTTTTTATCTTTTATGACTACTCTGATGAGAAAAGAGAAATAAAAGAATTTGAATTTTCTAAACTTAATGTCCTATACCCTATTTCAAACTCGAGTTTAACGAGCGTATTTTTTTCCCTTTGAAACAAATACTCTATTAAGAAAAAATCCTAGAGGAGAAAAATATTTGTTGATTCTTTTCCTTTTCCTTTTTTGTTTTGTTTTTTAAGAATGACATCTAAAGAATAAATCACAGAAACATATTTTGAATTTTTATTTGATATCCTGACGCAATATTTCAAAACAAATAATGCAAAAGATAAAACAAAATATTTTTGTATTTCAATTTTGATTGCCTAAAGAAGAAATTCTAGTGACAAACAACAGATAAAGTATTTTTATTGTCTATGTACAATATCCTAAAGTTCTAATGAAAATATTTTTTTTTCAGTTTTCACTAATTTTCCAAGGAAACACCTCAAAAGGAAATCTTTTTGAATTTTTGAAATTAACACCTTAAAGAAAGCTTTTAAAGTACTAAAGGAAATTTTTTTTTTTTGAATTTTGGTCCTAACATAAAATAATTTATTTTAAGTCCTAGATATTAATTGCCTAAAGGAAAAACAACCTCAAAATTTTTCCATTTCCTAGAATTAGCATTCTTAAAGAAAACTTATAACGGAAATATAAAGTGCAACATCTCCTTTTTTTTTCACACTTTGTCAAATATAAAATAAAAGTACAATAACAAAAACTTGACATCACTGTACAAAATTTAGAAAGTAAAAGACGACATAAAATAAAAAATAAAAATAGATCTTAAGCAACTCCTGGATGTAGCGGTCCTGGGGTATCTGTCATGCTCAAACTCCGGTAAGTAGATCCACACCTGTACGAGAAAACTTTTAAACCAACACTATGTGAGACAATAACATTCCCTATTAGACACATACAAGACATGGTTGTGAGTATTTTTGCAAAATGATTTATTTAGCCAAAAGGTGACTAGAATTGTAAAATTTGGCTAAGACCCCGCAAATCCAAGAACCTAAAATTTACTAGGAAGACCGGACCCTATGTGGGTTGCCTATGTATCACGCTCCGAAAGACGAGAATCAGGTATGCGTAGTTCGGGCAGATTGGATACGGGCGAAAAATTAAACGAAATAACTAACTTAGAGAAAACATAATTTTTTTTGGTCTTTTCCTTGAAAATGATGAAACATGCCAACTCTTTTTTGGATTTTCTTTTTCCTATTTTTTTTTATTTTTGATTTTTGAAAAATAATAAAAAAAGTATAAAATCTTTTTTTTTGGGTCAATTTTTCATTTTTTTTGTCTTTTCTTAACAAAACGTAACCAAAAAAAAAAATATAACTGAGCCCTACTTGCTTTATTTTCACACTTCACCCTCTTTTCTCCTTCTATTTTTTCCATTGTTTTTCCCCCTTTTTTATTTTTTTTTTCATTTGCCCTCAGCTATCATTGGTCCGCCAAATGACCCTTTTTGCCCTTTAATGAATGCAACATGTAGCACATAGGATGCTTCAGGATGGTCTTTTATTTTGGGGTACACCTGTCCTAGACGGACCCAACCCCTGTGTTGAGTCCCCTAAGTCAAAAAAGCGTGTGATGCAGATAAGCGTTCCTACTAGGGATCCGACATGAGGCTGAGTTATTCTAGGTTCTAAACCTGGGTATATGTTCTAGACTGTATACCCAAGTGGACAACTTGAGTCGAGGAGGGGGCTACGTACCGGGAGCCAAAAGGCCATCCGGCTTAGTAACTTGTCTGGCCTCTTTCTTATTTCAGGGTATGACACTAGCAGAATAGGGAGTCTCAACCAGTAAGCACATCCCCGGAGGTGAGAAGAGAAGGGTTTCACCACCGTTTTATATATACAATTCAAATAATATCAAAGCGGTAGAAAGTAACATTTTGCACATTAGTCCCAAACATGTAATAAAATCAGATAATAAACAAAGCCAAATACAAAAATTATTCTAAGCTCTAATTCTCGAACCCTGAACCGAAGTTCGGGGTTCTTGTCCCCAGCAGAGTCGCTAGAGCTGTCACACCTCCTTTTTCACTACACCCGCAAGGGCGTAAAGGAGTTTTTCCAATTAAAGGATAATCGGAACGGGATTTGATTATTAAGATTTCAGAGTCGCCACTTGGGAGATTAATGGTGTCCCAAGTCACCGGTTGAATCCCGAACCGAGGAAAAATATGACTCTGTTAACAGTCCGCGAACCAGAAATTCGAGTAAAGAATTCTGTTAACCCGGGAGAAGGTGTTAGGCATTCCCGGGCTCCGTGGTTCTGGCACGGTCGCTTAACTGTTGTATTTGATTTTATCTGATTTTAATACATGCTAGCTTATGTGCCTCTTATTTGTAAACCGTTTTTGTCATTATTTTAAAAAAGAATTGTAACGTCGTGAAATCACGTCTTGAGCCACGTCGCAATCAATGCACCCGTGATACATACATTTTGACTCCGTTGAGATTTGGATTTGGGTCGCATCAATGCGCACCCGAGTTTAAGAATGTAATTTTATTAAAGTGCGCGCCTAAAGATGCTAACACATTTTTATATAGTGAGTTAACGGTCTCTACTCGTTTCAAGCAAATTACTGCTACTAATTACTAACCTAAAATTGTCAATACCTGCGTTGGAACAATGTATTTAATGAAACTAAAGAGTTTAACCTGCCGATACTAATTATTGTAGTATACAAGAGAAACATGTTTAGCTTGAAACTAGACTTACTGTGACCATCATAATCGCAATTCCAAACACATAGCTGATTGTCACACCTCCTTTTTCCGCTACTGCACCCCGTGAGGATGTGATAAGGGGGAGTTTTTCCAATTAAAGGACAATCGAAACGGGATTTATTATTAAAAGTTGAAATCGCCACTTGAGAGATTTATGGTGTCCCAAGTCACCGGTTTGAATTTCGAATCGAGGAAAATGTTGATTCCATATTACAGTCTACGAATCAGAAATCTGGATATGGAATTCTGTTAACCTGGGAGAAGGTGTTAGGCATTCCCAAGTTCCTTGGTTCTAGCACGGTTGCTCAACTATCATATCCGGCTTATTTATCTGATTGTAACAATTATGGACCTATATGCAAGTTTTAACTCTTCATCGCTTTTATTATTATTAATATTATTTTAACAAAGAATTGTAATGTTGTAAAAACGTATCTCGAACCACGTCACGTCAATGTACCCGTGGTTGTCGACACATTTCGACTCCGTTGAGATTTGGATTTGGGTCACATAAATGTGCACCCAAGTTTAAGAAAGGAATTCATTAAAGGCGCGCCTAGAGCGACTAGCGTACCATTATTTTGGGTAAGGCCGTGAAATGTTGCTAAACGTTCCATCCCGAAATCTAAGTAATTTTACCAACACATATAGAGGCCCCCGCGGCTTATGTATTTTTGTTTGTCGAGGCTCGTCTCATTCATTATTTTTTAAAATAATTACAACGTCATGAAAATGCATCTCGAACCACGTCACAATCAATGTACCCCTGATTATCGACACATTTCGACTTTGTTGAGATTTAGATTTGGGTCACATAAATGTGCACCCAAGTTTAAGAAAGTAAGGTTATTTAAAGTATGCGCCTAAAGAGACTAACGCATTGTTATTTTGGGGAAAAGCCGTGAAGTTCACTAAGCGGCCGATCCCGAAGTCTATCCAATTATTATATCCATTTATGGAGGGCCCCGCAACTTGTGCGTTTTATTTGGCGAGGCTCATCTCATTTATTTTAAAAGGATCATCCTAAAGTGACTACATTCTTCTATTTTTTCGTCCGACTCTAAAATGAAAGAAGAAAAGGTCCTAATTCATTTGCATGCTTACAAGTTGTTATAGTCGGGCCTCTTATTAGTTATTAGATTATAATAGATGCTAACGGAAATTTGCACTCGAACTCGTAAAAATAGAAAATTGTTCGTGCCTCATTCTATAAGCAAACTACTAAGGCTGAAATTATAATATGCATGCGAGATTGACAAAATGTTAAAACAAACTAACCGTTTCCCAAGTTGATTTGAACTAACATTTTTGAATGATTGAGACTACTGGAATCAGCTACTAGAAGGTGTTATTAACTGGATTCAAACGTTGTCCTATACATTGCCTAATGTAACCCAATTTTGGTAGAGTTAGCTAAAGTGGTTAAAGCTACATGGTACTAGGAGGAATGGCAAATCACTACTCATTAGGATACAGTCCAAAAATCTGTTTTAAACACAATCACTAATAGGAGATTAAATCTAAATAGCCAACCCACTAACTACTTTATTTCATTCTACAATTTAACAACCAACTACAATTGAATCTGCAATTGACAACTACAAATTATAGTTTAAATACCAAACAGTTCCAGTTGAGTACAAGATTACATTATGCATTCTTGTTGAGTTATAAAACTAAACTATACAAACACTTATAACATGTCCTATTAAACTACAGGTACAACACTAGTTCATCATTTATCTACTAAATAGATGCAATCATTCAGTATTTAAAAGTCTTCGCACTTTCATTTCATGCTCAATCTCACAGTTACATTAGTGTTGGAATCATGTGTGTACCTGGATTAAAGAACAGAACAGAAGAAGGAAGAAGGGGATCAACAGTTGCGATAGCAACACAACAATAGAGTAACAGAAAGCCCAGCAACAGATTTTAACAAAAGAAAATCCAGTAGAATTCCCGGCAAACCAATGGAACTGTAACAATAAAAACCAACAGCAAACTCAGGTAAACCCAAAAGAAAACCTCAGTGAAATCCCAGAAACAAGCCAGCAATTATAAACAGAACAGGATGAACCAGAAGTGCAAAAGATGCAATGGACGGTTCAGATTTTCTATTGTTTAGCACTCAAAACAGAACACTCTCAAAAACTCTCAAACTACTGCACTCTTATGTTAAAAGTCAGCCAAATTTCTATATCTCTGGAGTTTTTTTTCCTTCAAATTCCAGCCCTTTATTAGTCTTAAGTGAGCCTATTTATAGCCTAAAACAGGCCCCTAACACTGCGTGGGAATACACAGACCTTAAGCTCTGCCCATACCCCTTTGATTTCCATGCCTTAAGGCCTTCTCTTGATGCAAGTTATTGGTTCCCCATGATTACATGCTTTGTGCCTTCTTGTTTCAATCAAGGGTCATGGGTGTCTTATAATATTCATATTAAACCCATGCTATTATGTTATGTCCCCCATTGAGATTAAACTAATAGCATCTAATTAGCCACTTAACAGACCCTTAAATTATCCTAATTACAAACTCTATTAAATCCCAAAATTACCCCATAACCCTAAAAATTACTGTATTACCCTAAGCCTTATTAATATAATGTTAGAACCTATATAAGTTCAAACACAAAACTGATTTTCTGGTTGATCTATCTACAACCATAACCAATTCACAACCTAAGTTCAAACAGTGATTCAAACTCAAAAATCAGATCACAAAAGGGGTGTCAATCAGATTGGAATGAGTTGATCATATCGGGAACCAATCCTGATCAACTCAAACCAACTAATCAAACAGGTATTTGCTAAAGTCAAGTTAAAATTAAAGCATTTATGAATCAAGAAGTGAGGTTCAAGTGAACAACCAAAGAGAACGAAGTGTAACATATAAATGAACAGGCTGTTTGGTTTCAAAGATGAAAACTGAACACACCAGCAGGTTCCTTTCAATACAACATTGGCACAGAAAAGGGGCAAGATGTAAGCATACTGAAATGAACAGAAATAGACTACTATCATGCTTTTCTAGTTTTTAAGCAAATTAATTGACGACACTTATTTAATCGATTACGCATACACAATTGGTAACACACAAACAGAATCAAACTTACAAACAGGGTGATTCATGTGGCTTTGGACAAAAACATGGGACTTATGAAACTAATTATTCGACGACATTATTCAAATCGAATATAGCTTATAACATACATTCACAATGAACAGAAGAATGTTCGACCAAATAAAAAGGTCAGATGGAGTAGGAGAACCACGATGAATAAAAGTTAAGAACAAAATCAATACAAAACACAAACAAATAACAATAAGCAAGAACAAAAAAGGAAAGGAGAAAAAATACCTCCAAAAATAGAAACTCAGACGAACCCAGGTCGAACTCTTGACTCGAACCCTTTTTTGAGGTCGAACGGACCTTAATCGAGTGTTCTCAACTGAGAACACTTCGACTAAGGTCGATTAGACCCCAAATTTTCCTTCAATTTCGGGCAGACCCCAAGTTTTGGGTTTTCTAGGGTTCTTGGTTCAATTTTGGGGTTCGAATGGTTCTAGCAAGATTCGAACCAAGCCAATTGTGTTTTGGTAACGAGGGAGGTCAGGGGGTGCCAGGGTGTGAGTTTGGGCTTGGTTGGGGCAGGTTCAAGTTCTGCTCGTATCTTCAAATGAAGATTCGAGACGATGGGAAGTGATTTGAGGTAAAAGGGTGGTTGAATCATGGAGAGGGTGGTCAGATGCTTAAGGGGTGTTAATTTGGTGACTGGCGGCGTTGTTGCCGCCGGGTTTCAGGCGGAGAAGTCTAGGGGCGGCTAGGGTTTTGCTCTCAGCTCATCTCTGAGAGATAGACGATAAACAGGGAAGGAAGGGGGGTGTTTGTATTGAGGGGGCTGGGTAGTAGATTAGGCTTATATAGGAAGGGGAACAATTGATCTTGGCCGTTGGATCAATCATGATCAACGGCCTGGATCATTTCATTAAAGGGAAACGACAACGTTTGGTCTCATTAAGAGACTGGGTCGACCCGGGTGAGATGGACCGGGTTGAACTGGAAGCTTAGGACCGTTAGATCAATAGGAATGGACGGTGCAGATATGATCACCTAAAACGGCGCCGTTTCAACCAACGCTGGGACTGAACTGGACCGTTAGATCTGTTTTATCAACGATCCAGATTTAAGATGCTAAAAAGGCGTCGTTTGGTTGGTCTGAGAGATCAGGCAATTGGGTTGGGTCATTTGATCGTTTGGGCCAGACTTTGGGGTCCCAAAATGATGGCCCAGGTCGGATTTTGCACACTATTTTAATTCTTCTTCTTTTTTCTTTCATTTTCTTTTAATTCCTAAAAACCAAAATTCCTAAATTAAATTGTAACATCAAAATTAAACTACAAAAATATTAATTAACCCTAATCAACAATTAACACACATGACTAGTCATTAATTAAAACCAAAATCACACAAAAATTATAAACATACAAAAATACCTATTTGTATGATTTTCCTCTTTCAAAACCAAATTATGGTTTAATTAATTCCTCAGTGCACAATTAGATCCTATGTGTGCATGCAACATATATTTTTGTATTTTTCTATTAATTTAGACATATAAACACGAACGCACAAATGCAAAAAATAAAAGGAAAATAACTCAAAAATCCGGAAAAATTGCAAACAACACAAAACATTTTGTTTTGGATTTTTTGGGAGTATTTCTCATATAGGGCAAAAATCACGTGCTTACAGCTGCCCCTCTTTATCCGAAAACATGAAGAGTTTTCGTGCAAAGATAAAGCGAGCGATTTTTGCCCGTTTGAGTACTCCATGTGAAGCATTTTTTTGAAAGATTTGACCAAACCTTTGCTTCAAAAGGTCTCCTACATATCCCTAGCTAAAAGGGAATCAGGTCAATGTAGTTCGGGAAGTTTTGGTAGCTGGGACTACCATGGGACTGGAATTTTGTTGTTACTGCTGCTGCATGCCGTTACTAACGCTTACCGATCTCCTTATTACACCATTGCTAAAAGAAAACAAAAAGCTAGACTAACTAGGAACTACAAATCTTATCTATCTTCAACTTGCTCTTGTCGTCTTGCTTTCTTGTCGGCTTGTGTTTCCTCCGGTGCTTCTTTCTTGCGAAAACTGCTAGGTATGACACTGGCCTTTTGCTTTTTCTGAACGCAAGTTTCATTATTTTGTTCTGTCCGCTGGGGATACTGCTTCTTTCATTAAAACCTGTTATGCTGGGGATTTTTGGTTGTGACCTTCCGCCTTACTGACTTCTGATTTGATCTTGAAATGTATTCCTCTGTTTTGCAGGCAGGCTCCTGACTTCAATAACTAAAAAGTAACACCTCCATTCTACGGGCGGGCTCCCGAATGCAACAACTTTAAAAGTAACACCTCCGTTCTACGGGAGGGCTCCCGACTGCAACAACTTTAAAAAGTAATACCTCTGTTCTATGTGCGGGCTCCCGATTGCAACATCTTTAAAAAGCAACACCTCCATTCTACGGGAGGGCTCCCGAATGCAACAACTTTAAAGCAACACCTCCGTTCTATGGGCGGGCTCCCGTCTGCAACAATTTTAAAGTAACACCTCCGTTCTACGGGCGGGCTCCCAACTGCAACAACTTTAAAAAGCAACGCCTCTATTTTACGGGCGGGCTCCCGAACGCAATAACTTAAAAAAGCAATACCTCCATTCTACGGGCGGGCTCCCGAATGCAACAACTTAAAAGTAACACCTCCGTTCTACGGGCGGGCTCCCGAATGCAACAACTTAAAAGTAACACCTCCGTTCTACGGGCGGGCTCCCGAATGCAACAACTTAAAGAAGCAACACCTCCATTCTACGGGCGGGCTCCCGAATGCAACAACTTTAAAAGTAACACCTCCGTTCTACGGGCTGGCTCCCGACTGCAACTACTTTTAAAAGCAACACCTCCATTCTACGCGCGGGCTCCCGACTGCGACAACTTATAAAGCAACACCTCCATTCTACGGGCGGGCTCCCGAATGCAACAACTTTAGAAGTAACACCTCCGTTCTACGGGCAGGCTCCCGAATGCAACAACTGAAAAGTAACACCGCTGTTCTACGGGCGGGCTCCCGAATGCAACAACTGCAAAGCAAAACCTCCATTCTAAGGGCGGGCTCCCGAATGCAGCAACTTAAAAGTAACACCTCCGTTCTACGGGCGAGCACCCGAATGCAGCAAATTAAAAGTAACACCTCCGTTTTACGGGCGGGCTCCCGAATACAACATCTTTAAAGTAACACCTCCGTTATACGGGCGGGCTCCCGAATGCAACAACTTAAAAGTAACACCTCCGTTCTATGGGCGGGCTCCCGACTGAAACAACTTTAAAAATAACACCTCCGTTCTACGGACGGACTCCCGAATGCAACAGCTTTAGAAAGCAACACCTCCATTCTACAGGTTGGTTCCCGAATGCAACAACTTAAAAGTAACACCTCCGTTCTATGGGCGGGCTCCCGATTGCAACAACTTTAAAGGTAACACCTCCGTTCTATGGGCGGCCTCCCGACTGCAACAACTTTAAAAATAACACCTCCGTTCTACGGGCGGCCTCCCGACAGCAACAACTTGAAAAAGCAACACCTCCGTTCTACGGGCGGGCTCCCGAATGGAACAACTTAAAAGTAACACCTCTGTTCTACGGGCGGGCTCCTGACTGTAACAACTTTAAAAATAACACCTAAATTGATTTCCTCGTTTCTTCAAGAAAATTTTCTTCAATGGCAGAAAATTTTCTGCCCCTATTTCCGCGGTCTTCTTTGTGTCATGCCTTTCCATCGTCAATAACATTTCCTTTTACTGCTTCAAATCAAAGAAAATTTGTTAGTTTAAAACATGGTGAGTGGTCGTGCCACTCCTGCTGGGATGATTTTTTCCTTTTCCTTTTCCCGCTTTGCGTTTCCAAAACTTGTTGGTGAATGATGTTATTTGCTGAGGAAGATATTTCTGCTGGGGATGGTTTTTCCCTTTTTCCTTTCCCCGCCCTGCGTTGTCCGACCCTCTTGGAACTTTGGTCGATAGTATGCCGGGGAATGCTCCTTCTTCCCGACGATCCTTATCCACAAATTTCTCCACTGTTGTTTTTTCTATTTTCTCCATATTTTCCTTTATCTTTGATCTATCCTGCTCGCATTTTGCTTGGCACCATTTTGGCAATTGGTAGTAAGCCCCTGAAAAATCTTTCTCAAAAACAAATTGCTGAAAAAAAAGAAAGTCTTTAAACAAAGGAAGAGATGACTTCAAAAGGTAGAAAAAGAAAGTCTTTCTGAACAAATGTTGGGGAGAAGAAGAAAAAGAAAGGAAAAGAACTTATCTGAATGGTATAACCGATCCCAACGATCATGTCGTGCATTCCGGATTAATCAACCTAGCCTATTTGTATCAATCAATCTTTCTGATGGCCTCATTTTGTTGGGGATGAGCAGGCACCCCATTCTTTGCCAAACGCGGATCCTTTCCGCCAATCTTATCTTGTCGCCTCATAGTGCCCTTCGAGGGGTTTTCACTAATAAGACTCTCTCATTTCTCTCGACTCTCGTCGCCTTATGGTGCCCGTGAAGGTTTTCACCATAAGACTCTCTCATTTTGTTTCTCTCAGCTTTCGTCGCCTTATGGTACCTGTGAAGGTTTTCACCGATAAGACTCTCTCATTTTATTTTTCTTTCTCCGCTGGGGATTGGAGTGTTACCGATAAAATTTCCTCCACTGGGGATTCTTTTGGCTATCAATTCCTTCAGCTCATGATCCTCATTCAGTCGGGGATCAGTGTATTATTCTCGGCTTTCATTTGCCTGACTTGGCACCCCTCGGATACAGATCGGGAGGTCTTTTTTGGACATCAACATGGTTTTTTGTGCGGGGATAAAAGAAAAAGATATCAAGAATTCGAAATAACTTCGATGGCTAAAACATTACAACTCTTGGAATCAAACTTTTTCCAAAATTTTAAAACATAACTTCTGCCCCAGTTTTCTTGCTTGGGGGATTTTTGATTTTTATTACATTATGACCGAGCCGTGAGGCACCTATGTATCCTCTTTGGGGAATGAGGTCGAACGTAGTTCACTGGATTCCTTTGTTTTCTTGTGACTTCTTTTTTTGTTTTTGTTATTATTTTCTCTTTCTTTTCCTTCTTTCTTTTCTTTTCTCCTCTTTTTCCATTTTTCATTTTCATTAATGATTCCAAAAGAGGGGTATGAAAGAATAAATAAGGCTCAAAGGGGGAAGCAAAGGTTAAAGTGTTTGGATAGGAGAAAGAATTGCCTCCGTCATTTCATTCTCCGATAAATGCCAAGTACAAACAAACAAACAACAACCAATTACAATCAAGGAAATCATACATAATATCTCTTGACTGCATCAGTATAGATAGCCATGTCGATACATCTTCCCTCGACATCTGTCAGACACAAGGCGCTATTGGATAACACTCTGGTCACAATGAATGGTCCTTGCCAATTTAGGTCGAACTTGCCCTTTGCTTCGGCCTGATGTGGCAGGATTCATTTCAGAACCTGCTGTCCCACTTCAAATTTCCTGGGATGCACCATCTTGTTGTATGCTCTTTTCATCCTCTTTTTATACAATTGGCCGTGACATACTGTTGCCAATCTCTTTTCGTCAATCAAGCTCAACTGCTCCAATCGGGCTTTGACCCATTCATCATCATCAATCCCAGCCTCAGCGACAATCCGGAGGGACGAAATTTCAACCTCTGCTGGTATCACTGCTTCAGTTCCGTATACCAACAAATAAGGAGTTTCACCTACTGAAGTACGAACAGTAGTGCGATAACCCAACAATGCAAATGGCAACTTTTCATGCCATTGCCTAGACCCTTCTATCATCTTCCTCAATATCTTCTTTATGTTTTTCTTGGATGCCTTAACCGCTCCATTCGCCTTGGACCGATATGGGGTGGAATTACAGTGTGTAATCTTGAACTGTTGACAGACTTCTTTCATCAAACTACTGTTAAGATTAGCACCATTGTCCGTGATGATTACCTTTGGGATCCCAAATCTACAGATGATATGGGAATGAACAAAATCCACCACTGCCTTCTTGGTTACCGACTTGAAAGTCTTAGCCTCAACCCACTTAGTGAAATAATCGATGGTTAC
>MU705429.1:35382-60720 GCA_026770625.1 Nicotiana glauca | reverse complement strand
CTCTAGAATGTTCTATTCTATTGCTTTTACCCTTTTACCCCCACCTCTAAGTGATATTTACTGCATTACCCTTTTATTATGCCTGAAATGCCCCTACTTCCTTAGCTTTATCACATTTATACCATTTCCTTATCCCTAAAACAACCTTGAACTTTACTCTTATTTACCAACAAACAATATTGCTTTTACCCCTTTACCCCTTAGGTTTAGACAGTATTACGGAATTATCCTATTGTTTCATTTCAAAATCCAAACTCAGCTATAACCAAACGCTAACTATCAACCCTAATTTAATCATAACTATAGGGTCAAAATTAATCAGAATTAGTCAATTACAAAGATCAAGCAGCTATAAACCAATCAGAACATAATTCAAATCACATTCAATCAAATCTAATTAACTACTGGTTAACCAAAATTAATCAAAATTTAAACTAAAATTAAACCCAAATTGTAAATCTAAAATCCTATTTAAAACAGAGATTAAGTAACCCTAATAGAAATGATATTAAAAAAATTATTAAAATCTCTTTAACCCTAATATCAGAATTGACTTATTAAGATTTTATTCTCTTTAATTTCAAAACAGATCAAATTTAGCGAACCAAAATTGATAATCAGAAATCTACAATCTTTTATCAAGAATTAAAGGAAAACAAACATGCAAAAGAATCGAAAAGAAGGAAAGAAAAAAGAATACTTAGCTTTTCTTTTTTTATTTTTTCCGATAAACTTGTTTTGCCTTTCTTTTCTTCTATTTCTTTAAAAGATCATGTTCCATCGCCCAGGAGGCCTTTTTATAGCCTTTTCTTGAGATTTTACACGCCGGCAGACTCTTTTTGGTTTTCCTGGGGTGTTTGGGATTTCAATGTTTTCAAGATTGGGTTAAGGATGTCAGAGAGAGTTTATGGTATGATTTGGCTAGATTTAGAAGAAGTAGTGTTCGCCGGAACTAGGGTTCCGGCGCCACTAAATTGAATATTCGACGGATTTTGGACTTATTCGAGGTATACGAATTAGAGGGGTGGAATGGGTAGGCTGAGGGCTATCTAGGGTGTTAAGGGTGAGGTCATCGGCATAGGTTGTGTTCGCCGGAGTAGGGTTCCGGCGACACTAAATCTAATATTTGATAGGTTCCGGCTTGATTCGAGGGAAAAGAGTTATGGGGGTGGGGAGAGGAGGTTGAGGGCTATCTGGGGTGTTAAAGGCAAGATCATCGGAGAAGATTACGTCTCCCACCGGCAAGGGTTCCGGCGAGAGGTTGAGAAAAAAGGGGGCGGCTAGGGTTTGGTAATCAGAGAAGGGGGAAGATGAAATGATACAAAGGTGTATGTATACATGGTACATTAAAAACACTCTAATGCATCGTGGCCGTTGGATTATATGAATCAACGGCCCAGATCACATGTAGCTTCTAAACGACGTCAGCTAATTAAATGAGAATCGATCCTCGTCCATAGGATCAATCAAATGAACGGCCTGGATTTAAAATACTAAACGGCATCGTTTTGTTCTTTAGTGGTCCGTGTTTCATGACCGCTGGATCAATTGTTTCAATGGTCCAGATCAATTATATCTAAACGGCGTCGTTTAAAGGTCCTGGGCATACCAGCCAGTTATTTCTTTGGTCCTGGGTGGGTTTTTACCTATTTGGGCTAATGTATTTGGTACAAATTTGTATTAGCCCAATTTATTTGTACTTGTATTGTATTTTGTACTTTTTTGTATTTTCTTTTGTATTTTCGTATTTACTTTCTTTTATGTTTTCTTTTCTTTTGTATCTTTTGTATTTATATCTCTTTAGTTAAATTGTTAAACTAATTAATATCTATTTTATGATAATTTTTTCATTAAAACATAAAAATGCTATTTTTTTATTTTTCTTTAATTTGTTCTCAAAATGTATTAATACTAAAATTGCAAAATTAAAATCCTAATGCATATGCATATTTTTGTATATTTGTAGGAATTATTATGCAACTAATTATCACATAAATACCACAAATATCACCAAAATTTAAAATTATTTTGTTTGGATTTTTAGGAATAACTTGCTTAGGGCAAAAATCACGTGCTCACAGGCTGCAATATCCTAGCTCCAAAACAAGAATCACACACCGAGCAGGGTCGAACTCGAGCCATACCAAGAAATTGTACACATGGTCGAATCAGTTTCAAGGAAATCGAGCGAGAAAGAATCAGAGACCAATCCTGCTATTGATAAGTAGGGATTTTGATTATGTATTTGCACCCTTTTACTTTTATTTTAGCTCGAAAATGCTTTAAGGTATTCTTGAGAACTGATAAAACGTGCTTACTTGCAGGATTATTAGAAAATGAGCCAAAGAGATGAAAATCAACTCAAGAAGGAGTATTTTTGGACAAGAACTAAAATAAAACAAAAAAGAGTGAAGTGCAGACCGCAAAATATTGTATGCGGCCGCAGACTATGAAGAATCCTTTGTCAAATTTCTTATGCAAAGTGCGAACCGCACAATATTATGTGCGGCCACATAAGATGAGGTTCAGAAAGGTGTTACTTTGGGACCATGAGAAAGTGTGGAGCGCACTATTATTGTGTGGTCGCACTCATAAATGTGCGGACCACAGAAATCTCCTATGTCAAATCTCAAAGTCAAGAGTGCGGCCGCACTAAAACATGTGAGGTTCACATAATCTGAAGAAGTGCGGTCCCAACCCAGAATTGTGCGATCGCAGAAGTCCATCATATCAAGGCAACATCAAAGTGCGAACCGCACACAGAATTTTGCGGCCGCAGAACCTTTGCAAGATTAATTTTGTCCGATAATTTTAGCTGTGTATAAATAGTCTTTTTTGTCAAAATTATGTTAAGTTTTGAATACTAGAAAGTAGATAGCCATTTTTTCTTTTTTGCTTTGGGTAACTTTGTGATAGTTTATCAATTTAACATTGGATTTTCTTCACTTTATCATTTATTATGAGTTTAATCTTATTTTCTTCATTAATTTTTCAATTTTCTCCATGAGTAGCTAAATTTCTAGCTAAGGTTGTGACCCAGACCTAGTGTGTGTACTTAATGAGTGTTTGATTTAGGGCTTGTTTATGATTGGATGAGTGATATTTAGCCTAGTTCTTGCTTGAATTGAAGAACTAATGGTTGCAAATATTGATTCATGCCTAAATGACTTAGTTTCTACTTGAGAAAGAAAGACTAAGTCTAGGAAAACTTGGCTAACAAGGAATTGGGGTGAACTCAAGAAATTGATAGCCTTGATTAAAGGGTTGAATCTAGAGATAGTAAGACCCGACTTGAGCATCTATCACTTGTTTTGTAAGATCCCGTTAGGATTTGCCGATTTAGAATAGCTGATAAGTATTAGGTGCTAAAAAGTACTTTTAACTGCTAAGGCTGATTTAAAAAATAAGCAATTACGTATTTGGATAAAAGTGCTGAAATAATAATAAGCAGCTGAAGAGTTGGGTATACAAAGAGTTTTATTTTTAAAAAAAATATTTTAGGGGTAGAATAGTAAATATTTTGGTAAACTTAAAGTGCTTATAAGCTAAAATTGAATAAGTTGGAGGAGAATAACTTATGGCTTTTGGCTTATTTTTGGCTTATAAGCACTTAACTTATAAGCACTTTTAATTTTACCAAAACCGTAGATAATCCAAAAAGTGCTTATAAGCTAGTTTGACCAGCTTATAAGCTTAGCCAAACACCCTCTAAGTTACCCATTTGTACTTGAGAAAACCAAATTGGGAAAAACCACTCTAACTACCTAGAAGTATCAAATGAGTAATTGTGTGTGATTGCTATATTACTATCCTTACCAATCAAACTTGCCCTAGAGCTTACAATTCGTTAGGTAGCCACCTAGGTGAAAGTCACAACTCTAGGTCTTTTATAAACTTGAAAAGCAATAACACCAAAAATATCATTCTCTAGCTTTTAATTTGCTAACATTAGCATAATCATTAGAAGTAGAAAGAACCAACTAAACATATGGAAGTGTTTTTTGGGCACATCATGCACTTAATCTAGATATATACCTAATCCAATATAAGCTCTCTGTTGAATTGATCCCGACTCACGTTGGGTAATTATAATTGCATAGACCGCTTTACAATCTTAATCAGTGGTGTGAATTTGGGTAACATCAATTTTTGGCACCATTGTCGGGGAGCCAAAAAAATGGATTTACCTATATATTTGGTTTTGTGTGTGATTTGTCCTCTTTTCCTTCTGAGTTACTAATCTTTTTTTGAAAACAATTGTAGGTGATATAATGGTTCCCAACAACAATGATCCTTTTTGAAACGTCCATTGGGGGATAACGGGGCCAAGTCGATGGGGTTCCTCTTGAACCTCAATGAAATAGACGAAGCCACCCGCCTCAAGACAATGTTCCTGCTCCTCCCCCACCTCCTCCAAGAGCGGCGGCGCACCAGGTGTTGGCGAATGAAGTATACACAAATGCAATAGTCCCGCCCTACATTGGGGAGGGAAACTTTCAAATCATAAATGTCATGCTTACACTGTTGGAACAACGAGGATTCTTCATTGGGGCTCTGAGTCAAAATGCATACAAGCACTTGAAAGGGTTTGTTGACACTTGCTAGGGGAGTAAACAAACCAACGCCTTTGAGGATGCTTTATGATTGAGGTTATTCCTTTTCTCTCTATGGGGGGAGGATTTGGATTGGTTAGAGAGGTTGCCAAATCATTCTATCTATACATTGGATGAATTGGCCAAAAAATTCATTTCAAAGTTCTTTTCCTGGGCACATGGAAACTCTAAGTGATGAGATTCTAGCTTTCAAGCAAGAACCCAATGAGACTTTGAATGAGATATGGGAAAGGTATTGTACTATGGTGAAAGATTGCCCGAACAATGACATGAATGATCCAACAAACTTTATATAGGGGGGTCAATACTACCAATCAATGCATGGTCAACCACCTTGCCAGTGTAAATTTCATGAAAATGCCATATGTGGAAGCCTGTGAGATTCTTGATAAAATGGCGGATACTTCATCGGCATGGAGAAGTAGAGCAAACTTCCCTAAAGGATATCCAAATGTGATTCACTTGCATAAGGAATTACATATTCATGGGCAAGAAATTTCCGAGTTGACCGCCATAATAAATCAAGTAGCCAAATCTCAACTTCAACAAGTCCAAGGTACTAAGCAAGTAAACGCAATGGAAGATGTTAGTATGATGGTAAACAAGAGAAGGAAAAAGGGTCCTCAATTTCAACATTGGGTTGAAAATTAAGAGCGAGATGATAGTGGATTTGATCAAGATGGAAAATACAATGAGCAAAAGTAGAAAGTAAAATATGTGAACAACTTCCAAGGGCAAAGAAATAACAATCAAGGCCCAAGTCAACAACAATGAATACTACAAGGAAATCAAGAAAATTAGAATTCAAGCAATCAAGGTGGTTGGAACAATCAAAACAACAAAGTGAATTGGAACAATCAAGGAAGTCACGGAAATTAGAATGGTTAAAATAACCAAGGCAATTAGAGTGGCGATAATCAAGGCTAATTGGGAGGTAACAACCAAAGAGGGTGGAACAACAACAACAACTGGGGTTCGGGTGTTCAAAGGCCTCCGATGTTTCAACAACCGAGCAATCTGCCTCTCTTTCCTTCCCAAGGTCTGAGTTCTTTCAAAAATGAGATGGGCCGAATAGAGAACAAGTTCAAACAAATGATGGAGAAGAACGCCAACTCCGATGCTCAACTAGCATCTCACAATACTTCAATTTGCATTTTCGAAGTTCAAATGGGCCAAATATCACAAGCTTTGAACACTCATCCTAAGAGGGCACTACCAAGTGATAAGGTGGTGAACCCGAAGGGTAACAACATTGAAAATGCCATGGCCGTGACTACAAGGAGTGGAAAAGGTGGGGAAGCAACCACCTCAAGTAAAAAGAAAATTGTGGATGAGGAAAAATTGGTACAAGAAAATGAGATACCAAGAAATGAAGTGCAAGCAAATAAGGAGTTGAGAATTGATATAGATGACAATATGGAGGAGACTCAAGAAGAAGTGAACCCATCTAGGGAGCACATTGTGGACATACCGGAACCGATATTGCCAAACACTAAGGAACCAATGCCAAGGCCTCCTCCTCCATATCATCAAAGGCTTTCCAAATAAAATGGTGAGAACCAATTTAAAAAGTTCATTGACATCATGAAGAGTTTGTCTACTAATGTGCCGTTGGTTGAGGCATTGGAACAAATGTAGGGATATGCAAAGTTCATGAAGGATTTGGTGACCAAGCAGAGGTCGATGAATTGTGAGACTATAAAATTGACATATTAAGTGAGTGCAATTGTGCACTTGATGGCTCCTAAATTGGAAGATCTGGGTGCTTTCGCAATCCTATGTACAATTGGAAATGCCGACTTTATCAAAGCTTTATGTGATCTTAGGGAGAGTATCAACTTGATGCCCTATTCGATGTTCAAAACTTTGGGAATTAAAAAACCAAAAACCAAATCCATGAGGTTGCAAATGGTGGATCGTACAGTAAAGAGACCTTTGGGTATTATTAATGATGTGTTGGTTCGTTTTGACAAGATCTTCCTCCCAGCTAACTTTGTGATTCTTGATTTTAAAGTGGACTATGAGGTGCCTATTATTTTGTGTATACCTTTCCTTGCTATGGGGAAGGCTCTTGTTGATGTTGAAGCCGGTGAGCTCTCTTTTCGTGTGGGTCATTAAAAGATGGTCTTCCATGTGTGCAAATCTATGAGGCTACCGAATAGCATTGAAGTTTGTTCATTCATGGATTTGGAGACTGATGTAATTATTAATGATGCTAGTGCCACAATGAATGTTGAGGATAATTTGGAAGCCGTTTTGTTCAACCTTGATAATGATGAGGAGAAAAAAGGCGATGTGGAATGTGTGAATACATTACAAGGACTGGGGTCGTACACTTATAAACCCCACAAGTTATCTTTGGATCTTGAAAACCGGAAGACTCCTCCAATGAAGCCCACAATCGAGGAGCCTCCCACTTTGGAGTAAGCCATTGCTTTCACATTTCAGGTATGAATTCCTTGTCCCTTATTCTACTTTACATGTTATTCTTTCCTCTTTTTTGACTAACATGCAGATAGAGTCCACATTGGAGGTGCTATAAAGGCGAAAGAGAGCAATTGGATGGCAATCGGCAGATATCCAAGGTATAAGCCTTACCTTTTGCATGCATAAGATTATTTTGGACATCAAATGAGGCTAAATGAAGCAATACAAGAGGTGGTAAAAAAGGAGATCATAAAGTGGTTGGATGTCGGGGTTGTTTACTCTATTTTCGATAGTTCATGGACTTCTTCGGTGCAATTTGCCCCAAAGAAAGGGGGCATGACTGTGGTTATCAATGACAAGAACGGGTTTATTCCTACAAGAACGGTGACCGGATGGAGAGTATGTATGGACTATCTCAAGCACAACAAAGTCACAAAAAAGATCATTTTCCACTTCTCTTCCTTGATCAAATGCTTGATAGGTTGGCCGGCCATGCTTTCTATTATTTCCTCGATGGGTATTTCGGCTACAATCAAATTCGTATTGCTCCGGAGGATTAAGAGAAAACTACTTTCACATGTCCTTATGGTTCTTTCTCATTTTCAAGGATGCCATTTGGGTTAGAAAATGCGTTGGAGGCTTTCAAAGGTATGTGATGGCTATTTTTACTAACATGGTGGAGGATATTCTTGAGTTCTTCATGGATGAATTTTCTGTTGTTGGGAATTCTTTTGATGATTGTTTGAACAACTTGGATAAGGTTTGGGCAAGATATGAGGAGATGGACATAGTTTTGAAGTGGGCGAAATGTCACTTCATGGTCAAGGAAGGCATTGTCCTTAGACATAAAATTTCAAAGCATGGTATTGAGTCGACAATGGCAAAATAGAAGTTATTTCTAAACTTTCGCCTCCTACATCTGTGAAGGGAGTAAGAAGTTTCTTGGATCATGTGGGGTTCTATCGCCGATTAACAAGGATTTTTACAAAGTGGTGAAATGTTTGTGTAAATTTTTGGAGAAGGATGCTAAATTCCATTTCAATGAGGATTGCATAAAGGCATTTGAATTGCTCAAGTTCCATTTGACAACTACACCTATTATCACCATACCGAATTAGAGCTTGCCTTTTGAGGTTATGTGTGACGCAAGTGATATGGCGGTTGGAGCAGTTTTAGGGCAATGAATCAACAAAATCATCCATCCGGTCTACTATGCCAGTAAGACCAGAATGATGCAATGACCAAAAAAGAGCTATTTTCTATTGTCTTTGCTATGGAGAAGTTTCGCCCGTACTTGATGGGTACAAAGGTTTATGGACACACAGATCATGCGATGCTTTGATACTTAATAAGAAAGAAGGATTCTACGGCAATATTTATGCGGTGGGTGCTTCTATTGCAAGAGTTTGATCTAGAGATCAAAGACCGCAAAGGTAGTGCAAATCAAGTGGCAGACCACTTGTCTCGGTTGGATGAGGAGGGGAGGCCACATGATGGCCTAGAGATCAATGATTCCTTCTCCGACGAGCAGCTTCTAGATATATCAATGAGTGGTATTCCATGGTTCACCGACTTAGCAAATTATCTTATGAGTAGCGTTGTATTGAAAGTTCTCTTCAAACCAAAGGAAGAATCTCAAACGGGATTGCCTTGACTACTTTTGGGATGAGCAATATCTTTTCTAGTTATGTATCGATGGCGTGATTCATCGATGTGTGCTGGAGGAAGTATGGTGGTCACAATGGTAGAGCTAGAACGACTAAAAGTTTTGACTTGTGGATTCTATTGAGCTGCTTTCTACAAGGATGCTAGTGATCTAGTTAAGCATTGTTGATGAATGTCAAAGGGCCGGTGGAGTTTCTATGAAGAATCCGATACCCCTCACCGCCATCTTGGAAATTGACATCTTTGATGTGTGGGGCATTGATTTCATGGGATCGTTCGTGAGCTCTTGTAGGAATACTTACATTTTGGTAATTGTAGACTATGTGTCAAAATGGGTTGAGCCGTGGCTTTACACAATAATGAAGCTCAAAGTGTGGTGACATTTTTGAAGAAGAACGTCTTTACAAGATTCGGTACTCCAAGGGCTATCATAATGATGGAGGTTCGCATTTGCAACAAGGATTTTGATACCTTAGTCTCGAAGAATGGTATCACCCGCAAATTATTGAACGCCTATCACCCTCAAGAAATCGGACAAGTGGAAGTCTCCAAGCGGTAAATCAAATCTATTTTACCAAAGACAGTGAATGCCAACCGGATTGATTGGTCAAGAAAACTTGATGATGCTTTATGGGCTTATAGGACGACTTATAAAACACCGATTGGGATGTCTCCTGATTGGTGTTTGGGAAGGCTTGTCATCTTATGTGGGCATTGAAGAAGCTTAATCTTAAATGGGATGTCGTCGCCAACTTAAGGGTGACACAATTGAATGAGCTAGATGAATTCCAGTACCATGCCTACAATAGCTCATCTATATACAAGGAGAAGATGAAGTAACTCCATGTCAAGTACATTTAGAGCTAAGAGTTTCAAGAAGATGATCTTTTGTTATTTTTTAATTCTCGGTTATGGATGTTTCCGGGAAAGATGAAGTCAAAATATAGTGGCCCATTTAAAGTAGTTGGTGTGACACCGTTCGGTGCATTGGACTTGAAAAATAAGAATGATGAAGTGTTTAGAGTCCATGGGCGCCGAGTGAAGCATTATCTTGGAAAAATTGATGATGGCCACATCGTGGCGGTTCTTCATTTCAAATAATTGGTAATAAATGTCGTGCCATAATGTTAAATTAGAGGCTTCATGGAGGCAACCCATGTGTCTTTTTCTTTATCTTTTTCTTCTTCTTTAGATAGGTTTGGTTTTGTGCTAACTAGTGTTTAAAGTGTATGCAGGAATGAGTGTGCCTTTCAGGGATTGGGCCCAGAAAAAAAGGGTCAAGTGTTGAAAAAGTGCGGACTGCACAATTTTGTATGCTAAGCATAGAGGAATCTGTGGCCGCACAATTTGGTGTATGGCCGCACAACTGGCAACCCAAAAATACAACTCTAGGAAGTTTGAAATAGCAGAGAATCGGCCATTCTTCGGCCGCACTCACTTTTGTGTAGTTGGCACAAATTTTTGTGGTTGCACTCACTTTTGTTTGGACCGTGTAGTTTCACCAAGGCCCAGGTAAAGAGTGCGGACCGTACCCAAAATTGTGCGGCGCGCTCAGCTTAACTCTTGAATGACTTGGTCAAATTATAAATAGAACTTCAGTGCACTATTCACAACTTTACAATCTGAGTTCTTGAGACCTAAGCAAACTCAGTGCACGTCAAATTGATTCACACTTCACAATCATTTCATCAGTTTAGATTCTTCCTTGCATCTGCCATCACTAGTATATTCAATTCTTGTTTAGATTTTTCAATTTTTCTTAATTTTTGTTATTTAGTATTCTCATTATTTTTAGGCCTAAAATGTCAAATATTAGACATGCATGCTTCAAATCATATTGGTAATATCATATGTATCCATTGTGGGATTGGGTATATCATTAATCATGTTTATATGCAAATACCATGTCTATATTATGTCAAAATTTCAAAAGCCTTAAATCAGTATCATGTGATTTCAAAATGTGTGTCTGTACACGAAATTGTGCGGTCCATAGATCCTAAAATTAGGTCAAATATGTTGCATGAAAAGTGCGGAAACACTCAAAATTGTGCGGTCCGCAATAAATTATGTTGTCCGCAGAAAAATGTGTGTGACCGCAGTGTTGAAAGATCAGAGAAACAGTAGTCTGAACCTGGGGTTGTGCGACCTTACTCAAAACTATGTGGTCCGTACATGAGGATGTGCGTCCGCAATTTGAAATTGTGCGGTCCGCACATGACAGTCTGCGGCAGAACTCTAAATTGTACGTTCCACTTTGTCCCTCCTATAGTCTATTTTCCTGCAACTGTAACGCAACTACTTCCACTGTGTTAAACCACAACTGAATCATGTGCCTTGTATTGCAGACAATGGTTCGATCACAAGGTCGAGGTAACACTTCTAAAGGGATGGGTGAACCCTCTCGAGGCCGACGCAGGGACAACCTCCCACTCTCAGTCCAAAGATCAATAAACAAAATGGTAACTGCCAACAGAGTCCCTGAATCCTCAGAATCTAGTGAGTATCTCCTGTCTAGGAAAGATTCAGAGAGCAACTCTGTGAAAGTACAACCCGGTGACCAATCTCAACCCAAACAAGTTCCGGGTAGACAATAATTGAGAGATGAATCCTCCTCCACTGCTAGTTCTTCTGAGGGTTTGGAAGAGGGTAGCCACGATTTTGAGCCCTCTTCCTCACATAACATGATAGCACCACTCCCCGTTGATGATGATGATGAAGCTCTTAATGATAGTAAAGGGCTGACACTAGAGTAAGTGGCCTAGAGAGGTCGAAGAAGAACAAGTCTTGGGAAGATTGATTTGTGAGTTTGACGGACTTCACTAGATTTAGAGGATGGTGGCCTCAGAGATCGCTCCACTTGAGCAGCAATTCTTAGTGAAGGACTTGGATAAATACAATCCAAATGTCCTTCGACAGTTCAGGGAGTGCAAGGGGTGGATGTGGTTCACTCAGAGTGTTATGTAAGCCACGAGAACTTGGTACGTGAATTTTATGCCAATGTGGAACATATCAAGAAAGGTACCAAAGTGACCAAAGTGCAAAATTTGAAAGTCAAATTTGATCAGTGCACTCTGAACACCTATATAGGATTTAAGGAGTTAGAGCCAGCTTAGTATGTGGAGAAGCGTGCTATAGGTGATGCAAGCCACCCTTGGGTAGCAGAGTTCTTAGCAGCTCCAGGACCACCACGACTATGGATCACATAGGGAGTTCCCATTGCACGGAATATCCTCAATTTTAAAGAAAAAGGGTGGCAAACATTTGTGTGCAGCCGGATAGCCGGATGAGAACAATCTTCCACTTCCTCATACAGTTCTGATGGCATCTATCATGGCTGGGTACCCATTTAATGTGGGTGCCATCATGTCTTCCAACATATCAGTGGTTGTTCGAACGGGTGAAAGCTCCTATCCTTATCCAAACACCCTCACAAAATACTTTAAGTATGCCAAGGTGAAGCCGAGGAGATTTGATATACAGGTGCGGGCCAAAAATCCCTTCTCATGTTACTCTTTGCAAGGACTGGGGATCCCAAAGTTCAAGGGAAAAGTAGCTACCATCGGTTTCCGGTCTAATAAGCCAACAATGGTGGTTATAGATTCAGATGCGGAGCCTTCTACAACTAGCATGCCTTCCACAATAGTTGGTCCTTCTATCGAGATAGCTGACATGCCACCACCTCCATCTTCTAGTCCATCTATATCAATACCAGTGCCTGCCTTATCCACATATCCACTCAGTACGCTGCAAGTCTCCTAGATATTGGCGGGTCTCAACAACTATCGACGCCCCCCTTTTCTCGTGAAATCGGGTTTACGACATTTGGGAGGACAACTCTATTCCCTTTTGGGGAATTGTGTTTTGGAGTTTGAAAAGTTTCCACCTAATGATTAAGTGCATTAGGACAAAAAGGCTCTTTGAGTTGGAAAACCAGAGTTTGGGTAAGGTCTAGAAATTATCTCGAGGGGAAGGTGTTAGGCACCCCTCAAGATCCACTAGTGTGGTTTCGACCGGCGCTCAACCGAGTAAACCCGACTGAGCAAGCCTGTTATGTTTCATTCTACCCAAACTAATTCATGAATAAATAGGAGATGGAATCCATTGATCATACTTAGTAAGTATTTCATGAACAACTTCCACATTATTTCCATTAGAATCTTAAAACATGATTATCAAGATATTGCCAGTTTATAAATCTTTACCAAACGTCAATATTGCTACTTTAACCCCCAATACCAAACAACACCCACAACCTATCTACAAAGCCTCTAAATATAACTAAAGAATAATATGGAAACGCCGCCAACAAGGCTCCGGCTATACCTCAAAATATAAAGTATATGATAAACAACAGTATAGGACCCGAAATAAAGTGGGGCTCACCAAGTCAGCTGAAAGGATGATGTGTCACTGGCTACGACCAACACTGCCTACTATAGAACCACCTACATCCATTTGAAGATATAGCGCCCCCAGCAAAAGGGACGTTGTCGACGCTCCCTTTTTCTCGCGAAATCGGGTTTACGACATTTGGGAAGACAACTCTATTCCCGTTTGGGAATTGGGTTTTTGGAATTGAAGAGTTGCCACCTAATGATTAAGTACATTAGGACACTAAGAGTTTTGAGTTTGAAAACCATAGTTCGGGTGAGGGCTAGAAATTATCTCGAGGGGAAGGTGTTAGGCACCCCTCAAGATCCACTAGTGTGATTCCCGGGCATGCTATGTTGTGACTTAAATGCAGATAGGTATACCAATAATTTCACACATAAGGTTTTCAAGCATGTTGGAATTAAGTTCTAGATGGTTCAACAATTCGTTTGAGGGAGGGTCTAAGTGCAGAAAATTAATCGAGACATGAATAAACAGAAAATTTTAGAAGAAAAGGAATAATGCAGTAAAATTAAAGAGGGATTTTGGGGGAAGTGGAAGCAAAGACATAATTTTATTTATAATAACAAAGTTACATGAAGAAAATGGGTCCTAAGCTTGTAAAACACATGGATCATCCATACAACACCGGTAGCCCAATTGTACGCATAGTGTTATCGTGTGATCGTCATCTCCATGTCTACCCTTCCCACCCCGTTAAGGTATTAAGTGCGGAATTGTATCGTTACTTATTGCATGCTATTACCCGTCTCAATCCTATCAGTCCCAGAGGCATATAGGACTACTAATCCTAAAGGGAAGGAAGTTGGGGGGATTTTGAGAGTTTCAAAGGATAAAATTCTAAGGCGACATTCAAAACATATACAGCAGATTTGGGAGAGCAAGTAAGCAGATGTGGCTCAAATAGGCCTCCTTAAAACAAAGAAAAGCATATAGTTTAGCATGTCTTACATAAACTGGTTTGGTCTAAATTAAATTAAGGCGTAGGATAGGTTGATTTACCACATATTTCCTAGATAGGGAGTCCAAATTAGCACTGCTTAGATGTAGTTGTCAAAGACTGATACAATTGATGAATTGTTTAATCGTTTGCACATGTGTTAAACGGGACCTATAGGCATGATATCTATTTGTTCAAAGATAAAGGAGTAAAGTGATTCTAGAAAAAGAACGGTTAGTTACAAGATTATAGGTTCTGCAAGTGTTAAACAAAATTGCTACTGATTTTAGACTTAGAAGCGAGTAGACGATTCAGGATTTAGTTGATAGATCCTATATGCATGCTTTCTAGGCGTTACTGATTTTTAAACATTGTTATTATTCATGCAGAAATCCTATAGACAGGTCATCTATATGCGGTTGTTTATTTAAATCCTGTAACAAGTTTTCCTAGTGACTGATGGATTTGCAAAAATGCAGAAGTCCTATAGACATATTACCTACAAGATATGCAGACTTTCAGAGACATGGCATCTATACGAAAAGGCGGAAAATCCTATGAACATAGTATCGGTGTGAAAATTTAGAAGAAGCCTACGAACATGATATCTATATGAGGTGCAGAATTTCAGTAGTTTAACTATATGAAGATGCAGAATTTCAGAGACAATATTCCCCTATAGTCATGGTATCTACGTGAAAATGAAGAGTTTGAGAGTAATAATCCTATGAACATGATTTCTATGTGATATATAGAATTTGGAAGAATAAATACCCTATAGAGATGGTATCTATGTGAAAATGCAGGGTTTGAAAATAATAGTCCTATTAACATGATTTCTATGTGAAATGCAGAATTGGAAAGAGTGAATATCCTATAGACATGGTATATGCCCCCTTTGGCATGCATTCAATCCCATCCATTTTCACAATACCCCAGTGGTTATTACAAAGTTTATTACACAGCTTATTACAGACTAAATGGATCAAAAGAAATAAAAATTACACTAGTGATTACATCTACATCTAATCAGCCTAATCTAGACTCAAAGTCTAATAATATGAGATAGATCAACTTTCAGGATCGAATTTTCAAAGCCTTTCTCTTATTTGGGATGTGTCAAAGTTCCAAGGAACTTGAAGAGTTCTAGGCAATGCTTACACCCCAAATATCATTGCAGAACAGATTATATTGCAGTGTAGAAGGGCCAGCCCTCAAATGTCCATGTTCAGAGGGAACTCAAGGTCCCAAGGCAAGGCTCATAGGAGGGGGACAAAACTTAGAATCTAGGAGTAAGTGTAAGTGCAAAAGAGGGGAGTTAGGGAATGCTAGGGCAGGCTGGTGGTCATGCCCAGCAATTAGAATGCTGGCACACCCCTGACCAGCCGGTCAGCTTAAAAATTAAAGAGTTTGGACCTTTTGAAGGTCAGGTTCAGCGCTGGACACCAATTTGGATGCTGCCAGGCTATACCTTAACTCAATACACATAAGAGAATGAGGGTATGGGAAATTGAAAGAGGCTAGGATCCAAAGGACCCAGTTTTAATCCATGACAATAACTTTGTATATTGCCATGTCAAGATCTACAGCCCAAGCACATAAAAGGGGATAGGGATAGGGACTCATTACAGCAACAGATAGCAAAGCATAAGCAACTACTTTAAAGTTGAACTCTACAAAGCAGTAAAGTAGACATGTGAATAAAAGCTTGTAAGTAAACACATTGGAGTTCATGCTAGAATTAAAAGTACAATATACCAGTTTCAAGATAGTAAATGAGGAGCAGAAGTTTTGGTAAGCCAAATTGTGAGCAAGCAATGCAAACAATCTCAGAAGAGAGTAAAGAGTGCAAA
This sequence comes from Nicotiana glauca, assembly GCA_026770625.1. Lineage (NCBI taxonomy): Eukaryota > Viridiplantae > Streptophyta > Magnoliopsida > Solanales > Solanaceae > Nicotiana > Nicotiana glauca. Next base: position 44,827 of record MU705429.1, on the reverse strand, counting down.
AGAGTTTGTGATTCGAAAATTAGTGAATGAGGATTGTTTTAAAGTATAGAAGGGAAGGCCCTTTTTATAGTGCAGCAAGTAAGTAAGAAAAGGTAAGGAAAATAACCTTGAAAATCAATTTCCCTTCAATTAAGGAACTCTGATTTCCAACGGGCAGAGATAATTAAGGAAAGGGTCAATCAGAATATTTTCCCAAGCAGTACAATAAAGTGTAAATACATAAAAGATATTTAAGGTAAAAGTCTAGTGGTACTTGATTTGTGAAAAAACAAGAAAAGGGAATCAGTAAAACAGCCAGTAAAAGAACCAAGTTGAAAGCCTTATTCGATTGAACCAAGTCAGAAAAGAGGTAAAGGAAAGTTTATTTTAGGAAAAAATCAGTAACAATCAAGTAAGCAACATTAAAGGGATTCAGAATAAATTAACAGTTGGCAAAACCATTAAAAGAGAAATTCCCATATATAAAACAGATAGACATGTCAAGCAAGAGGGATGTCATGCTAATTACGAAAGACTAGCAAGAAAGTTTCAAAATCACAAATGCAGAAAAGTTCAAATTCAGTTCATAAACTCGGAGTGAGTCTGAGAGTTCAAGGATTCAAAGTAGAACCCCTGTCCAAACCCAAAATCAAACTCGCCAAAGAAACCTCCAAATCCTAGGGTTTTTTAACTCGAATTCGACATAGAGATGAGAAGGCAAGCTATTGAAATAGACTCATAGACCTCTTTCAGAGTCTCATGAGCAAACATACAAGCACAATAGCAGGTTCAAGGCAAATAGAACATAGAAACTGATCTGAAGTACAGGGAACAAGTTTCAAGAGAGTTTGGAATTTAAATGAGTTCAGGAGATAAAGGGGTAGTGTAAACTTAAGGAAACAGTTGATGAAACATATCTAGAAAGAGCCCATACAAAGTCCGGTAAAGGCAAACAAAGGACTAAAACTCAGTAGGAAAAATATAGTAAAGGAACACATAAAATAGGCATGTGAGAGCATGATATTGAAACCAGTAGGGAACAAGTTTCAAGAAAGTTTGATATTGAAATCTGGATGCTTTCTTTGCTTCGACACACCTTAGTAATCCTAAATCGGGAGTCCTCCTATACAGGATTCCTCCGTTGTGAAAGAAATGATTGGATAACCTCCGCAGTGTGTGCTTTTGAGTAGTGTTTGCAAGTTCTGGATACTCTCCTGTTGACAGATACTTCTTAATGTCGTGAAACCATGGTTTTCCATCTGCTTCTTCCTTGACATGAGCACAGTAAGCGGGTTGATCCTGGATTTTTACCGGGATAGGATCAATGAAGTTCTTATCTGGATGTTGAATCATCGATGATAGAGTGTCCAATGCATCGGCGAATTCATTCTGGACTCTGGGACATGTCGAAATTCTGTCTTTGTAAACCTCTTCCTCAACTCTTGTACATGATGCAAGTATGGGAGTATCTTGGAGTTCTTGGTTGCCCACTCTCTCGAACCTAATGTATGAGCAACTCGAAATCCTCGATCACTAGTAACTCCTGAACATTAATGTCAATGGCTAGCTTGAGCCCCAAGATGCAGGCTTCGTACTCGGCCATGTTGTTGGTGCACGAAAACTTGAGTTTGGCAGGCACTGGATAATGTTGACTTGTTTTTGATACTAGAACTGCTCCTATGCCAACTCCCTTAAAGTTTGATGCTCCGTAAAAGAACATTCTCCATCCATCATAGGATTCTGCAATGTCCTCTCCTATAAAAGAGACCTCCTTATCAGGAAAATAGTCTTTAGAGGCTCGTATTCTCCAACCACGGTTTTTTTGGCAAGATGATCGGCTAGTGCTTGTCCTTTGATCGCTTTTCGGGTTACGTAGACAATATCAAATTCACTCAGCAAGATTTTCCATTTGGCTAGCTCGCCCATAGGCATGGGCTTCTGAACGATGTACTTTAGAGGATCCATCATTGATATAAGATAAGTGGTATAGGCACAGATATAATGCCTCAACTTCTGATCTACCCAATTCAGAGCACAACAGGTGCGTTCTACCAGGGAATACTGTGCCTCGTATGGGGTGAACTTCTTGCTAAGATAGTAGATGGCTTGCTCCTTTCTCCCTATTTCATCATGTTGTCCCAAAACACAGCCGAATGCTCCATCCAGTACTGCAAGGTAGAGCAATAGCGGTCTACCCAGTTCGGGCGAAACCAGGACTGGCGGCGTTGATAGGTATTCCTTGATTCTATTGAAGGCTTTCTGGCAGTCCTCAGTCCATTTAGTAGTAGCGTCCTTCTTTAGCATCTTCAAGATTGGTTCACAAATGACAGTGGCTTGGGCTATGAATCGGCTGATGTAGTTGAGTCTTCCCAGGAAACTCATAACCTCTTTCATGTTCTTTGGCAGTGGCAATTCCTGATTGGCCTTAACCTTTGACGGATCCAATTCTATTCCTCGTCGACTTACGATAAACCCAAGCACTTTTTTGGCTGGAAACCCGAATGCACATTTGGCGGGATTCAGTTTCAAGTTGTACCTTCTCAGTCTATTGAAGAACTTCCTCAGATCTTCTATGTGATTAGTTGCTTTCTTGTATTTGATGATAACGTCGTCTACATACACCTCGATCTCTTTGTGTATCGTGTCATGGAAAATAATAGTCATGGCCATCATGTAGGTGGCCTCAGCATTCTTCAATCCAAACGGCATCATCTTGTAACAATACATTCCCCACGGTGTGATGAAAGCCATTTTCTCCGTGTCTCCTCTGTCCATACATATCTAATGATATCCGGCAAAACAATCAACGAATCACTGCAGCTCGTGCTTGGCACAATTGTCGATCAGGATTTGTATTTTCGGCAAGGGGAAATCATCTTTTGGACTTTTCCGGTTAAGGTCCCGGTAGCCGACACAGACTCTGACCTTCCTATCCTTCTTTCATACTGGCACAATGTTGGCCAACCATGTTGGATATTCCACTACCCTGAGGACCTTGGCTTTGACTTGTTTGGTAACTTCTTCCTTAAGAACCTCAGTTTCGTCTAAAACACATAGACATAGACATGTAAAGCAAGAGGGATGTCATGCTAATTACGAAAGACTAGCAAGAAAGTTTCAAAATCACAAAGGCAGAAAAGTTCAAATTCAGTTCATAAACTTGGAGTGAGTCTGAGAGTTCAAGGTTTCAAAGTAGAACCCCTGTCCAAACCCAAAATCAAACTCGCCAAAGAAACCCCCAAATCCTAGGGTTTTAAAACTCGAATTCGACACAGAGATGAGAAGGCAAGCTATTGAAACAGACTCAGAGACCTCTTTCAGAGTCTCATGAGAAAACATACAAGCACAATAGCAGGTTCAAGGCAAATAGAACATAGAAACTGATTTGAAGTACAGGGAACAAGTTTCAAGAAAAGCTTAGAATTTCAACGAGTTCAGGAGATAAAGGGGTAGTGTAAACTTAAGGAAGCAGTCGATGAAACATATCTAGAAAGAACCCAGACAAAGTCCGGTAAAGGCAAACAAAGGACTAAAACTCGGTAGGAAAAACACAGTAAAGGAACACATAAAATAGGCATGTGAGAGCATGATATTGAAACCAGTAGGAGACAGAACAGAGCACAACAGAAAAACTTCATAATACAATAAACATAAGAACACACAAAAAAGCATGAGAGTCAGAAAAGAGCAAATAAGAACATAGCGGGGATCGATTCACACCAAGAAAAGAAGATGAAGAAGAGTCAGAAACATTTTTAGGAACCTTTTCCAGAAACCCTAATCGAAAAGAAGTAACTTTGAAAGAAAACCGGAGAAAACGTTTAAGAAACTTAAGCAATAGTGCAAACATATAACACATCTAAAAATAATCAGAGAGAACCTCGATAGTTAGGGTTTCAGATGAACTCTAGAATGAGAAAGGCTTTGAAAATGTCCGATCTAAGTTGGATAAGACTAGAAACAGGCTCAGGAGGCTAAGATGTGTCGGAGCCAGGTTGGAGATGGTCGGAAACCTCAAGGCGATGGAAGTCTGAGTGGAGGCCTTTGAGGTCTAGCCTCAAACCTTCGAATACCAAGCACACAATAGTGATAGGCTGTGAGAATGAGAGCTTCCTGGCCGGAGAAACCATGGAAACTGGCGAGAATTGCAGGGATTAGGGTTAGCATGGGTGGCGGCGACTAGGGTTTGCAGAGAGAATGGGAAAGGAAGGGGATTCAAGGGTGGTGCATAGAGAGAAATGAGTTAGGGCTGGGGGTAGTCGGTAAATTAAAAAGGAAAGGTTTAATTTGAGCTGTTGATCGTCTAGATCAATAGTTATGACTAAAAAGGTGGCCGGTCGGGTATTTTAATTGGGTCAGGGGTTGGGTTGTTTTTAGAATTGGGCCGTTTGAAATTGGGTTTGAATTAGGGTTGTAATGTGGCTATAATTGAAATGTAAATGGGCTATACGTTAAATAGCCAATTTTCCCCTTTTAATTTAATTAAACTAGTTAAAATAATTTTTTAACACAAATCAGAGCACTGAATTGATTAATAATATATAGATGTTAATTTAAAAATACTGGGAGCAATTTTATAATTGTAAAATGCTATTAATCGCAATATAGGCTATAATTGCAATGTAAATGGGCTATACGTTAAATAGCCAATTTTCCCCTGTTAATTTAATTAAACTAGTTAAAATAATTTTTTAACACAAATCAGAGCACTGAATTGATTAATAATATATAGATGTTAATTTAAAAATACTGGGAGCAATTTTATGATTGTAGAATGCTATTAATCGCAATATACGCTATAATTGCAATTTTATGCAATTTTAGCTTAAAATATCAAATAGATTTATAAAAAAATATGCAAAAATTACCTAAATTACATTACGATATAAATATGAGGATGGAAATAAATTACTCACCAAAATGATAGTTTTTGGGAATAATTATTGGATTTTGTACTGTTAAAACAAATAATAAAATGATTTAAAAAGCTTTAAAAATTAGAAAAAATGTCAAAAAAATTTTGGGCATGCTTATATATGCATGTACATGCTATTTTGAGAATATTTTGAGTATAAAAATAGATAGGGAAAAATTGGGTATCAACAGACGTTAGTGCCATCGAATAGCACTAGTATGTATAACTAAACACCATCTCATTAGAAAGAACTATCATGCAAGGACAAGGAAATCATAAGGGTTTAACAAAAGCTTTAAACAATCACCACATTACCAAATAAAAGGGATCACATAGATTTCACATAACTTCCATACCTCTATGCTGCATTTCATAGCCCTTCCATAGAGTTCACATTTCAAGTTATACACCTATGTGTTTCATACAATGATAAGGAAATCATAAGTACAACTCAAACACTTTAAATGATCGCAACATTATCAAGTAAAAGAATTACGACATTTTCACATCATTTTCCCATAGCTTTTAGTTTTGGGAATTTCATATTGTTCAACATTGTTCATGATACCACCGCTAACTTGAGCGGAGTCTGATCTCGGCCCGATCGGCTAAGCCGTCTCCCGAAGACGTTACTAATATTTCATCACACTTTTCAGCTTCAATCATCAATACATTACCACCATATGTATACATCATGGCATCCAATCACAGCCCGATCGGCTAAGCCATCTCTCGAAGATGTTACCAATATTTCATCACACTTTTCAGCTTCAATCATCAATACATTACCACCATGTGTATACAACATGGTTTCCGATCACAGCCCAATCGGCTAAGCCGTCTCCCAGAGACGTCACCAATATTTCATCACACATTTCAGCTTCAATCATCAATACATTACCACCATGTGTATACATCATGGCATCCGATCACGGCGCGATCGGCTAAGCCGCCTCCCCGAGGCGTTACCATTTTCCATTATTCATCTCACTTTAATTTTTGTTTCACATATATTATTCATATGCACTTGGGGCCATAATTATCACATCATACTTGGCACTAGGCCACATTTCATAACTCAATCTCTTCTTTCCCACATTTCACATCAATATCAATTTCAACAACAGACCATTTAATTTATGATATCAAGTACACATGAGAGGAAACATGAATCCTCATCATATACAATATCTCAGAAATCATACACCTCAAGTTTATTGACAATGGGACTTTAAACACAACGGATTCTTCCAAATCAATAGAAGGGATACACCAACCCGTCATAAAACACATCAAAGGCACAAGCAAGCAATTACACCAATTATACTTGAATCCTTCTTTTCCAATCACGACAATATACAATTATAATTCAAGTTCTCGGCACCGCACTCTATTTCCCAAATTCATTTGATTACTTCAAACATCTCTATACATAGAGGATTTCACATAGTTTGGCATAATATATGCAGCTCAATCTCACTTTAAGGTCTTAGCATAGTTGATGAATCATGCGGGCCCGTTCCTCTGCATTCTTAGCCAACTGTCTTTGAACCCCAACTAGTTCTTTTTCTGCTTTGTCAAGGTCAAAACTGTAATCACTCACTTTTTGCCGCAAATTGTCTATCAGTTTTGCATCTCGAGCATTTCTGACAGGGGTTTCAGCTGCTATCTTCATCTTCTGAATTTGAGCTTGTAATGCCTCATTTTCTTTAGCCAATTGATTTTTTCTCACCTCGTCGGCTGCTACTTGCACACTATTTTCAAACTTGAGGTCTTGGACCTGTTTTTCCAACATGCTAATCTTTGGCCGATACTCATTTTCTTTGGCCAACCAGGTCCACTGCTCTTGTGATGACTTAGCAAACTCCTGAAGGTGGGGTCTTTTGGCTGGCCATCCGAATGCAACATCCCTTCTATACCAAGCCTGATAGTTGGGTGATACCTCTCCTTTAGCTCGATCTCGGACACAAGTATTTGCCGCCAAATATTGACTCGCTCCAAATCTTACGGACTAGAGCTTCAGGAAACTGGCCATCAGGGCCAATCTCGACCACTTGCAAACTAAGATCATCATCCTTGGGTATTATTTGGCATCTCCCAAGCTGTCTCAACACACGATAAGGAGCATAAGGCTGAATACTTTTAAGCCCCATCAGAAGAAAATGTGGCCGGGCTGCCGGCATATATGCAACTTCATCAACGGGTAACCATCCAAATGTCCACTCAATTTGGCTAGCAGTGAGGGACCTGAAATATGTTGTCCAACCCGTGAACCCTTCTGGCAATTTGACCCCTTTAATCCTTGTGTGAAATTCTTCTATGCATGTTTTCTCTGGAGACCCGTAACTCAAGAATTGAGGACGATGACACAGATGCTCAATCATCCACATTTGTAATAACAAACTGCACCCCTCGAAGAAAGTTTCCCCAGCCTTGCAAGCTGTAAGAGCACGGAATATGTCAGCCAATATCATTAGTGCTAAAGTACTCTTATCCTGGGTAATCAATGTGCTGACAACCCCGGCTACCTTTATATCAATATTCCCTTCCTTTCTTGGAAATATCAATAACCCCAGAAAAGCCACCATAAAAGCAAAACGTCGATGTTCTTCCCATTTCTGACGATTTCCCTTGCTACATATTTTGCTTTCTTGGTTGTTAAATCCTCCAATGTGACCATATCGCTGATATATGAAATTTAGAGTATAGAAGCCATCTACCAAATCTGGGTTATGAACAGTTCTGACTATCTTCAAAAAGTCCAGAAATCTGTGTATGGCTACAATTCTTGGAGCAATCAAGTATTTGTGCCTCAGAGAAACCTCATCCTTCCCAATATAGTATGCTACTTCCTCTAAGGTCGGGGTAAGCTCAAAGTCCGAGAAATGAAATACATTATGAGCTGGGTCCCAACACGTGATTAATGCTCTGATAATATCCCCTTGGGGTGCAATATCTAACAAACCGGTAAGTCCCTTCAGGTGTTTCTTGACTTCATTTTGCCCTTCTTCGCCTAAATCGTTCCACCACAGACGTAACTCCAAAGAGATTTTATGCATGCTTAAGAATGGTTCATTTCGAATCGTGCTCATCCTGCACATTTATTAAGGTGATTTAATCACTTATTATGACCTAAAAAGAAAAAGATACTATATATTTTTCACAATTCTAATTTCCAAAAATAAAGCCCAATTTTACCGATACGGCCTTTCAGCAATTCAAAAGAATATTTTAAGGTTGTGCCTGCTAACATTGGGAAATGAATCAAAAGTGGCCATTTTTGAATAAACAGCCTTCCGGCGCCCTTTTGGGACATTCGGCTATTTTAACAAAACGGCATCACTTGGTTTATGACAAGACTTAAATTTTGACATTTTTTGGCTATTTTTGCAAAAGATGTGGTTGGACCCGTTAAGGATTTCCTACGTATCTCACCGTGGCGAGAATCAAGCCAGCGTAGTTCGGTCAAACTATTTTTAAACAAACCATTTTTTTTTCATTTCTAATTTTCGCAAAAAATTTGAATATCCAAACTATTTTTGAAGACAAAATTTTCTATTTTTATTGGCAAAACCAACTATATTCTTTAATTTTTTGGAAACAAGACAAAATAATGATTTTTATTTATTTTCAATAACCCAAAAACTCTTTTTATATTTTCTTTTGCTTTAATTAAAACAAATTATTAAAAATCAACAATCTCCCTATTTTTTAACCCCTTCATAAAATTTCGGCAGAGTTTCGACAGTATTTGGGTGTTGGTTTTTTCTAAGAATCAAATAATTATTAATTCTCTTTTTCTCTTTCTCTCAATTTCACAAAAATTTTCTTTTTCTCTCCCTCTTTTTTAACCGGTCAGCATGATGGTCCGAGACAAATAAATGCAACACGTAGTTATGATGGTCTTTTCATATTTGGTTACCTGTCCTAGACGGACCCAACCCCTGTGTTGAGTCCCCTAAGTCATGCGTGATGCAAATAAACGTCCCTATTCTAGGTTCAAAACCTGGTTATATGTTCTAGACTATGTACCCGAGCGAACAACTCGAGTCAAGGAGGGGGCTACGTACCGGGAACCAAAAGGCCATCCGGCTTAGTAACTTGTGCGGCCTCTTTCTTATTTAAAGGTATTGATACTAAGAGAATAGGAAGTCTCAACCAGTAAGCACATCCCCGGAGGTGAGAAGAGAAGGGTTTTTGGCACAGATTATATACAGTTCAAATAATATCAAAGCGGTAAACATTTAGCACATTAATCATGAACATATAAGGAAATCAGATATAAACAAATACAACAATTATTCCGAGCTCGAATTCTTAAACCCTAAACTGAAGTTCTATGTTTCTGAGTCCCCAGCAGAGTCGCCAGAGCTGTCACACCTCCTTTTTACGTTTACTACACCCCGTGAAAGGCATAATAAAGGAGTTTTTCCACTTTAAGGACAATCGAAACGGGATTCATTTTTTATTAAAAGTTCAGAGTCACCACTTGGGAAATTTATGGTGTCCCAAGTCACCGGTTTGAATCCCGAATCGAGGAAGGGTTTGACT